>BMAW01037464.1:0-10028 GCA_019974015.1 Nephila pilipes
TACATGTGTAAATAATATTTGATAAAAATACTTCTTCGTACATTTTTATTAAATTTTGATATTGATTTTTGCTGTTTGAAAAGTTTCGTTTCACGCATCAAATATTCTTTGAAGACTAGGCGTGTATATATATTTAAATCAGACTGTGCTACAATTCTCTTAAGTTTCTTGTTTCTCCTAAGAGTAAACAAAAAAATAAAGTAATACCATCGTCAAAGTGATTGAACCGCATCTGGAAAAGTTGCGAAAATAGAAATCTATTTTTAGCTTCCTTTTCGTTCGGGGTTGAGACGATATTCTACAGTTTTTCAAAGAAAATATTTTTAACAGACTGTAGAAATACATCGTGAGCAGATTCCCGTAAGAATCGGATCAACATGATTTTAAAAGAACGCAGAAAGCTTTTTTGAATAAAATTGCACTAGTTTTTATATTGCTGTCTTTTATATTTCTGCATTAATAAACACACATTTACGTTTCTTGCTACTTTATTAACAAATATTCACTCTTTTTCTTACTTGTAAACAATTTTTTCTTATTATTTCATAAATATTTATTGATTTTTGTTACTGTGTTTCATTCATACAAATTCGATAATTTTTTTTATTGCTTCATTAGTAAACAATTTAATAATAATTTTTCTCATTATTTCGTTTACAAACACTTTCAATTATTTTTCTTATTACCTCAATAATATTTAATCATTTTTCTCACTGCTTTATTAGTAAACTAATTTACTTTAATTCTAATGATTTAAGCAATTAAACATGTCATCTAAATCAGTAATTCTCGACATGTGATTATTGTTTCCGTAGGAGTACGTGTATGATTTGATGGCTATTTCTAAACAGATAAAAAAAAAAAAGAGTGTACAGAAGTATTTTCAAAATAAAATTATGTCTAACTCGTATACTTAAAAAATTTTGAAAATGCTACTCTGAACAAAGAAGCAGCTCGAAATGTTAATTTTAAAGGATTTGGTTTGGTGAATCAACGTTGTTCCAGAGCAATAAGAAGGTTATTGGTAACAAATCTCATTTTGTTTTGAATAACGATGCAGTGACAGGAACAACTTCTAAACAGATAATTCCCTTTCATTTCTTACACATCACGCCATTTACTAAGTAAAGTGTCTAAGAACCTGTTAATGTTAACGTGGAACATTATTAATCTACGCTACGATATTTGATGGAAATGAAACTCAAACTAAGACTAGATTTGAATAAATTAAGGCATGAGCTTGTGACTATTCAAAAGACCTCTTTTTGTTTTTGCGAGTGAAATATAAGTAAAATCAACTTTTTCTCCCCGTGCATGGATGTGTTTTTATGTCTTACAGCATACACACACACACACACATACAAAGGGGGGGGGTGATGAAAAGGTACGAAACGTCAGAACAACGTAAACGATAACACATTTGCCTATGACGCTATAGGAGAACGTAGCAAGACATCTAGGGATGCGAACGGAGTCACCGGCGTGGATGGAGAGCATACACAGGAGAGAACAGAGGCTCTTATAAAGTCCAATTGACGCTGCAGTGCGTGTGAAGACATGATGACATGAACCATTAATTCCGATGAGTACTGTAAGACATTCCGAAGACTAAGCAGGTTCATCAGGAACAGAAGACCGGGGCGGCTGCTCAAGGAGGGATTGGTTCTGCTCCATGATAACGCGCATCCACATGTCTCCAGGGTCACACACGTGTAATTTGTTAAGATCTAGTGGGAGCTGCCTTACCATGCCCTACAGCCAGGACCTATCATCTTGCTATTTTGATGTATTTAGTCCCCTGAAAAAACATGTGAAAGAGAAGTGTTTCAACTCTCAGACTCAAAGACTCCGTGAAAGACTGGGTCTCGTCACAGCCACAAGAATTCTGGGAACAAGGAATCCTTCAGTTCATTAATCATTGGGATTATTGAGCTCATGCCTATGGTGTATACTTTGAATAAAGTCTTCATTTATACCTAGAGTTGTGACATTGGGCTATTCGCGGTTTCTCTTCACTAACCTAGGGGACATTTAATTAAGATTGATTGCTTTTGCTCAACAACTTTTGCCCAACCAAAAATGAAATGTGATTTTGGTAAAACAAGTAGAAATGACGTGAATTGAGAGAGTTAGGAAATATATAAACTCCGACTGAGAGTCGCGAAAGAGAGGTTGAAGGAGGAGTTGAAAGAGGTGGGAAGAGAGGTTGAAGTAGGAGATTGGATTAAAAGTTGAATGATTCAAGAGATTTAGTTATTCCAGTGTTCAACAACCGTTCCAGAGTCTGAGTTGCAGTCGAAGAAGGTTTAGTGGTAAGAGTCTGTTAGATTATTATTTGTAGATTGAGTTAAGGCATTAAAACCCTTTCCCGAATTAATTGTTGTTAATCATAATTGTTGTTATATTAACAAGAAGTTAATAAATTGCGTAATTATTGTTCTAGTGTCTCTTTGATTGACTTATTGAGTCTTAGCATTTAATCATTGAGTTTAGCTATGGCACAAGAGGTAGCCTGGAATGAGCAGCCGTTACAGAGTGTCGATTCGTACCTTTTACCTTTTCATTTGAACTTGCGTATATGTATATATATATATATATATATATATATATATATATATATATATATATAAACCACGTGTTATTGGATATAATACGTGTTTTTAGCAGTTTGAGAAATTTTCTTGATGTGAAAGTTCTGATTGCAAAATTTTTGCACTTAATTATAAACCAATGTAGGATTCATTTTTAATGAACTGCATCATAAAAGTATGTCTTAAAATCTTCTGTCTTAAAATCTTCAACACAAAAGTGTTATAAAGTCTTCCTAATTTAAAACATTGTATTAATACAAAAGACTCAACTAAAAAAACATTTCTACATTACATTCATTAATTATCAAGAAGTGCTGAATATTTTTTTGAAAATAGCAATTAAATGTTCGTGTTTGATCCACTAGTTTTTATGCATTATGGACAGGTCCAAGAAAGGGCCGTTCCCATTTCGACAACAAAGATTTCATACAAATATCCCAGATGGTTATCTTTATGACATTTCGAAACGGAAGCTGTTTACAACTTAATCGAACAACTCTTGAGAAATAAACTAATAAGATATCGCATAATCTTCTAACTACTTACAAGAATTATGAAAATGCATACACAACTCTTCATTGCAAATAATATGCTTTATTAGAGACATTAATATCTTCGAATACCTCGTCAATAAATTAGCAGATTTGCATATCATGCACGGACCAAGAAGAATCAGCGTGAGAGAAAGGCTTAAGTATACGCTTGGAGTGCTTCATTACATATGAGTACTTACTCATACACTATTAATTTGGCGGCGACTGTTGTCGATAGTTTCCGGTCTCCTGGTCGTCACGTAATCAAAGTTTGAGTATCGGAGATATGTGAATAGTCTGAGTGGCTTAATTCAAAGTTCTCTGCTCTGCGATATATCGGTGTAATGAAATGATTTGTTGGTTTATTTATTCACCGTGAAGTGCTGAGTTGTGAAGGAGGAAACTGCAATCGCCTAAATCGAGGAGTTATATTTTCTCCTTGTTTATAAGTTTATGGTCATCATTTTATGAATAATGATAGAAGTTTAGAAAATTGGCTATATCTCATTTAATAACGAGAATTTTGTTCATTTTTTGGATTGAGAAATATTTAATGAAATGAAATGGTTATGATGAAAGAAATCGACGGTTTAGTACTTGATACTTTAGTGTTTAATTCATGATTTAAAGTTTTTAAACTTAACTGCGATAACTATTTTAAAACGAGAAATCAAAGGCAAAAGATTATATATGAATAATTTTCGAAAGTTAAATATTTATGATTGATGGAATTGAATATTATAAATTTTATGTGTTGACTTCGAATCAAGAGTATAAAATATAAATTCTTCTAAGTTAAGTGTATAAATATAGGATCGGAAATTAAAAAACGTTGAATGTTTTTAAGGTGTCAAATCATTGAATCGATTTAATAATGAATATTAATTTACACAAAATAGTGTTTAAATCGAAATAATGCAATTTTTATACATATGAAATATATTTATATGATATATGGGGCGATAAAAATATAAATTATGTCTCGTTTTTCATTGAAAACATAGGTATTATTGAGAAATTTATTGGATTATATTAAAACAAGATGATTGAGAAATTTATTAGATTATGTTTGCTTGCTTTTTAATGGCAATGGTAGCCTAGTGGTCATGGTTTCGGATTCGTGGACGGCGGTTTTCGATCAGTTGCGGGTTCGACTCTTAGCCGCTAAAGATCCACCGTGTAGCCGAGGCTGATGCAAGTTAAAATCTGTCGGGGCCCATAGTCCTTCCAATCTCATGGAAATTAGGAGAGAGAGGGATGCCAGAGGTGTTCTCGTCACTTGACCGAGGTTCAAAGTTACGAGGTCTGTCGCCAACAGTCCTCTTGTTGCTTCTAGTACAACGTTAACAAAAACTAAACTTACTAAAAAATTAAATATATCTCTTATAATTTTCATTATAATAAAATTAAATAATAATAAAATTAATAACTAAATAATAATTGTGCGAGATTTTTTATTCAAATATAAATTTTTGATAAGATTTTTCTTTGTCGGAAAATAAAGTTCGTATTATATTTTTAGAAACATCCTAGTTTTATTTTTTAAAAATTTAAAATTTCGTAGACATTAATCAAATAAAAAGAATCCTGGTTATTGAAAGCTTTTTTACCATACAATTTCTAAGAACATATGAATTTATAGAACAAAATAAAATTTTGCTACTACTTGAAATTGAATCATATGAAAAAACAAAGCGTTTTTTCTCATTTCCTCTAGTATGTCATTAACATATTAAGCAGCTTTAATTAGAAAAAAAAAGTTAAAAATATCATGAATTTTAATTCAACAGTAATATAACATATTTTTAGAAATATAATTGGCAATGCACTTCCTCAAACTTATAATTATTCTACTAAATATTTTCTAAGCAGTATAGCAGTTTTACTATTTAAATATAAAACTTGCTCAAAAGGAAAACGATGGAGACTGTAGCACTCTTTCGAAAGAACAAAATAAAGTCACATTTTATTCCTAAGCAAGCTTAAGAGCCTACGTCATTGTGTTAGTGACATGGAGAAAGACTAAGATAACACGTCACTTTGGGAAATTGAGTTCGAGTCTTTTTATAGGCTTACCATTTAATTTCCTGTCAAGTATTTACCCAGTTACGACCAGGGGCCTTGATGAATATTTATTTTTACTCATCTGTCCTACCTTGACATGCCTGGATACAAGAAATAAACCTTTTATATAGATATAAGAACATTTCGGTCTTATACTAGATCATTCTTGAACAATGAGTATCAGTTCTGGAGTAACAGCTTCTTAACTTGTAATTAATCTTGTTTTAAAAATGCATTTTCTAAACCTATTCAGTATTAAAAAATCATATACATTTTTAATTTCCATCAAATGGATATTTTCAGCCAAGTAATTCAGAAATAAAAATATTTTAATTACGTATTTCGCTGAGAAAACAGCAAACTATTTTACAGTTCACAAAAGAGATGACAATAATATTTTAAGATGAGTGGCAACGCTTTAAGGGATTTCAAAGACAGATGCATTTCCTACAAGAAGTTAAAATGAAAAATTTGAGACAAAATAATTTTTTCTATGAGACGTAATTGAAAAATAATGACCATAATTATTTTATTATTTATTTATTTGCATTTGAAAGCTAAGTGTACTATTTAAAGTTATTTATTTACTTTCTTTGCTCTCAGATTGTGTTGGTGTTATAACTGAAAACTATTGCATCTTCATGGAGATGAGTGTGAAGTAGCCAGCCGCCAGTGAACACAAATTTACGAGTTTTTCTTCCCAAAGTTGAAAAGGCATATTGAGACACATCACTTTCGTTCGGATGACCAGATGAAAGATGTTATTTAAGTCTAGTGTGAGCAACAACTATCGGAATATTACTACGACTGGTTTGGCTGACTGGAAAAGCTTGGAAACTATGTTAAAACGTGAATATTGCATGATAATTTCAAGTACAATAAAAACGGTGAAAGATTCAGATGACAAGTAATGAATTTATGACCAGGGAGAAGTTACTTTTTAATTAAGCATCATCAGTATTTGCAGTTCTTTCAAGGAAATTCTCAGAATATCTTCCACAAGTCAATATTGTTACGAAACTTCGATAATGCTTCCCTATAACTTTACATTTTAAAGGAAAAGAGACATTTACAGAGATTTCTTAGGTCATCAAGCAAAGCTTAAGCAATGACTTTCCATCCCTGGCGATAGGTTTGGAGAAATTTAGTGACTTTGGAGAGAAAATTAAGGTTTTCAGAAATGCTGGATCTTTAACGAAATCTCGATTAGGACGAAAGTTATAAGCTTTCTTTGAATTTTTTCTGTGACGTCACGCTTGAACAGAACAGCCATAAATACGGAAAGGTGGAAAGCCTGAGAGAATTGGATATTTAAAATTCTCAGAGCTAGCCGAGCTAATTTAGCGTGTAATGGCCTATGTCTATCAAAGTCTGAGTGAAGTAATACTTTAGAGATTAGTCAAAAGCGCAAACTAGTAATCAGGCGCGCTATTGAAAGTGTTGTGAATGTTCATTATAAAAAGTGTTTTGTCCATATTTTACCATATGTGATCTTGTCCTGAGTATATGTGAATAAAGATCATTTGAATAGTGTTGTCTTCCGCGTTGTACAGTTTTCACGCGTACATGACAAGAGTGAACTATCGTAACTGTATGATCAAAAAGGAAGAACAGCTCTAATTCCATTTATAAAGATTCTGCTTATTCAGCAGGGTTTTCGAATAATATTACAATACATAAGCAGCTGCAAGATTTTGGCACCAAAAAAGAGCTACTTATAATAATCAGAGCTAAAACTATTAAGACAAGAGAAATTTACTCTAAAGGTAAGTTTATACTTTCATTCACTGATAGCTCTTCAATGGTTATTTTGTTATTCTTCATTTAATACCAGATGATTACTTTAAATATCAGAAAGTAATCTCTGAATCGATCGCTTCAAACTTTACTGATGAACTAATAGCGATTTTGGTGGCCCTCAAACTATAATTGCGTTTGACCAATCGAAATAGGGTTGACGGTCTAGTAATTTCTTTTACATTCGAGGACTGCCTTTGAGACCATCCAACGTGGTGGCAACTGGCCATATGAAGATATTTATACTCATCTAAAATCTATAAAATCTAGGAACAATGAGTATCATGTAGTGGATGCCAGCACACATGTTAAAATCAAATGCAATGAGTTAGCGGATCTGTTGGAAAAGGAAGCAAAATTGGTCAATGAGAAAACTATCTACCAAAACAAATTGATTTTGCTTCCTGCTTTGATGCGAATGTAATCGCAAAATATAAACTGAGAGATCTACCCATAAGAAAGTATCCTCGGGTACGCGGAATTAAGAGAATAAAGTAATGATAAAGACGATAATTAGACTTAGAACATCTGCATTTTAGTGGTACGAAAATTGAATGGGGAAATGGAAGGGAAGGAATTGGATGTAAAAATTGCCGAAATGCTGAACCTAATTTCGAGCTCCATGTTCATTACTTTTCCATGCTCCATGTTCATTACTCCATGTTCATTACTCTATGTTCATTAATTTCGAGTTTCAAGTTCATTACTTTATGTTTAAGAAAATGTACAGTTTTCTTTGAAAGTCCCGCTTAAAAATACCGCATAATATGGTCCCATGTTTTTTATCCTTCTATATAAGATACTTTTGGATGTATCTTATGTAGAACCTAAAATATTTTTTCTCTACGTAATACCTAATTTTTAAGAAATCAAAATGATATGAAAAAAGGGAAAAAATTAAATGAAAAAGGAAAGGTATATGAAAAAAGAAAAATTATAAAATTCCCAAAATTACTATGTTCTACTCTTTTTTCAAAGAAGATATACAACAATATCATCAAAAAAATAGCTTCACTATATTTTGTGTTTAGTTTTCTTTACACGAGTAAAATATTTTGTATATTTCTGGATTATTATTTTAAAAAATGGTACCTAAATGCAAATATATCTCTCAAACCAGGACCATATTCAAATGAGAAGGGGAAAAAAAAACTTTATGCTGAAAAAATTACTTTAATGGTTCCCTAAAAAAGACTGAAATATCATTAAAAAGCACACAAAAAACATCTAAGATCTACTAATATATTGCAAAGAAATATATCACAAAAACAAGATTTAATGTTCCAGAATGTACATCTACTCACAGCGCCATCAGACTTTAAAGGAAATTTTCCTTTCGAGACTAATCGGATCTTGGAAAAACGATAGCTTCGTTTCATTCATTTCCGCCAAGTTTCTATGTAATTGAATCTTTATATTAAATTACTTTTTATTCAATTTACGATACTATTTTAGAGTGATTTAACTATTTGAGGTTGAGTTTAGTAGTAATTGTGAAGGTAATTTTTTTAAATTCAGATTTAAGTTTGGGCACTTACTTTAATTGTATATATCTTGTCCATCCTTTTAACCCTTTTTCATACTAATTTGAAATACTTTTTCATTGAAGTGCTAAAAAAGATTTAATGTTTCCGTCTTAGCTCCTCCCTTAATTATTTTTATTAAATAAATATATTAGGTGTGAAATTAAGGTACAGTGAATGTTTCAATAGCGCTATCAAATAAGTAATGCTGAAGCTGTTTTAGCTTTTACCAACCCTGTTTTAATTTATTCTAAAGATGTTATAAAGTTTAAGAACCCATTTGCTTAATATATGTATTTTAATAAAAAAAAAGTAGACGGATAGGAAATTTCAAATACCTCTACAGTGTAACAACTGTAGAACTGTTGCGCGAATAAATATCAAACAACCTCTTTAAATAATGAGATTTCAAAAAAGAATAATTCACAAAAAATACTGTTTACTGTCTCAGGGAGCTCTGCCATTGTTTATAAACACAAAATCAGAAACGCCTATGACATCAAACTTCTAGAATTATTGATATTGAGAAATTCCCGACACGCCATCCATAAAGTTCTGCTTTGGTCCTGTACGACTATCATTAAAACCCAATACTTAACAAAATGTGTAATGTTTTCTTGTCGATGGTGATGTTCATACTGTCCAAAATCAGCTTCATCATTATACCATATCTTTTTACTCCCAAGCCTTCGATTCCTTGCTTTGCAGGTACAATAAAAGCTCCAATAAATAAGTAAATTAAACTGAAAAATAAATTTATGTCTTCAAATATGCCAGATTTTCTTCGTTGTCTAATAAAAATTATTACAGTGAAAAATAGGTAACTGTATTTTCCGATATTACATCCTATTAAGGACTCTGCATTGCGAACGAGAATATGCGTCTTAACCACTCGAACATACGTCAATATAGGAACTTATTTCCATCAGAAAATCTATCCCATGTTTGGCTCCTGTTCATAAACATTTGGATGAAAGCAGCCTGATATTAAAATTCTAGTTACAAAATTTTTACTTGAATAAAATCTCTCCCCCTCCCCCCAATCGTTTCCTAAGAAAAGACAAATATTTGCTTGACTGCAAATACGAGTAAAGTTGTGAAATTATTCCAAAACGAAAAGTGAAGAGAAACGAGAGAAAAAAGATGATGAACATGCTGCGAAACTATTATGTTCAACTTAGATAAGAATGATATACGGCAAGAGTAGTCGATATTAGTATTATTAGTCGACAGTCTTTCTGCAGAAAAACTGTTGAATCGATATTTGAAGGGTAATCGCTTTATCTCATATAGAAATGTAAATCGTGAACATAATTTTTCATTACACCAACTTCATTTCAATTTTTCCTCCAGTAAACTTAATTTATTTTTTGTTCTTATCAGCAGTTGTGTAGTTGAAGTAGTGTTTAATTTTTAGAGAGCAGTGATTAAGATTATCCTTTTTTTCCATAGTAATTTTTGCTGAGACGAGAATTATTGTTTTAAAAAGAGTTTCGTCTATAGTAAATTAATTCTTTTTT
>BMAW01037466.1:0-10624 GCA_019974015.1 Nephila pilipes
AAGAGTATAAAATTTTATTAGTTTATTAATTACTGTTTTTGTTTCATTAATTTATGCTGATCTTCAAATTTATGGACTGTGTCAAATGCATATTTTTTATATATATATTGTTAGATTTTTAAATATGCATATATATTTTATTTAGAACTGATTGTGAATAAAATTTTTAACGTGCACTAATTTACTGCAAATAAAGACATAAAATTTCAAAGCTAATTTAAATTAGTATTCACATTTATCAGTGTAAAAAAAGTAATGAACTTATTGGGAAATAAATTTTGCTATTAAAGACTGTAAAGCATTAAGAAGCATTTCTGTCAATATTTATATCTGTTAGAGGACTTGAACATCTAAAAAAAGTAAATTTCTTTATATGGTGAAAATACAAGCACTTATAAGCCTTAATTGAGTTGGAAAAAAATAATAACCAGAATAAAAATTCTCAGACTGTGAAAGAACAAATATTCATATAGTTTTATTTCTGAATTACTTTTCTTTTATATTACATAAATTTCTTATAGAAAATTATTTATTAGATATATTTCAAATTGTTATTGAGAAAATTCAATTAATATATATATATATTGTGTTTTTTCAATGTTAGCTCTGACTGGAATATAAAAAACAGCTTTGATTAAGGTAAAAAATAATTTATATAATGTTAATAATTTTAGCAATTACAAAGCATTCGTAATCTTTCTTTCCCCCTAAAACATATCTCCTCATATTTTGATCATGAAATAAATGTCTAATATTTTATTTTAACACATTTTCTCTTATTTTTGTACAATACTCTTGGTATATTATGCTTCAAAAGTTTTGAAGACTTCTAATAGAATTATACCATGACTCCAGAGTTAGGTTGGAGGCTCCCAATTTTTGCTTGGTTTCGTCCTTAACCACATTGCTGCATATTTCTCTTGATTTTTTGATATTACTCAAGTTTCTTCAGATTTTTTGGTTTTAAAAAATGTTTGTTTTTGAAAATTGAAATCAACTTTTGTGCAACAATCTTTTCACATGACTCAGACAATGCAATATGCATAAAAAATATGGTATGGCTGAAAGCATTGCATTTCAATAAACCAATGAGCATCGAGCACTGTTGGAGGTGTGTAAAGGAATTATTCCAAGATTCATTGGCATGTTGCTGTTGTTAATAGTTTATGCAGCTCTTTTTATCCAAGTTTTACGAAGATCTAAGTTATATAAATTTTGGGAAATTGTTTTTAATAGTGTGTAAAAAACTGAAATATGCATGTAATTTTCAAAAATCCTTTGTAAAAGTGAAACTGTGTATTATTTTATCAAAGAAAAGAAAACGTTTGTGATGGGCACTTTATGTTTGTTCAATTTTTTTGTTCAGTTCAATAGGAAAGTCAATATTATTAAACATGTGGGAAATAATAAGTACAAAAAAACAATGTTTAATACATTGAAAAAAAAAAGAAACATTTAGCTTTTCTGTGGATGCTAAAGACTCTCTAAATTATAAATGTTGAATTTTTTTTACTGGAGCACAATTTATTACAAAGAGCTTCAGATCATGCTGCTGCATTATTTCTGAAAATGTTCCTGGACTACAAAATCATTTAAGGATGTTGTTATGCAAAAACTTAAAATGCTGTATTGCTAATCAATTCTCAGTTATTGGCTGCATGAAAACAGTTATATTTTGTATATATACAGATGAAAGCGGTTGTGGTTTGTTTTCTGTGCCCACCTTGGATGGTGGTTTTAAAATAATGCAGCTTATTATCAAAACTTCAAATGAAAATGAAGTTCTGTTGCATAATTGCTTAACTCTTGATACAGACAATGCACCAGTTATGGAATGGAGAACAGTGAACCCCACCACAATTCGTTTGTATTTTATATTTGTTTGGACATTGTGTTTTTTCTACTAAAAAAATTGGAATATTTCAAGCAAAATTTGTCATAGCATAACCCTAATTTAACTCTTGCACATAAAACCCAATAGTCATTGCTAATTCACCTTCTATTTTCAACCCTCCTTCTTGTCAACCAATTTTCACCTTTTCTCCATTTTCTTTTTCTGACATCTAGATCACAGGTGCACAATTTTTGGTGTAGCATAGCCAGATTTGGCTCTTGCCACCATAAATCTATATTGTACCCCTCCCTTAATTATAATAAATCAGAAAATCAAAAATGAATTGAATAGTTATAGGAGTTGGAATAGCAAAATAGAAGAAAAGCCTCTGTGAAAGTTGAATAATTTTGTTATTTATATGTTTGATAGTATTTCTATTGTGTATGTGATTAATTATTTCATAAATTCCCAATGAAAAAAGAAGTCATTTACATGCTAAAGACTTGGGTCTTTCTGCTCAACCAAACACATTATTTTATGATCAAATGTTTTTTTAAATAGATTTCCAGTTTTAATTACTTTTGCTTAAAATTTAACAATATTGATGCTGCAGCTATGATAAATTGCAGGAACAGTTTTGCTCTTTGTAACAAAAATTTTTGAAGTTCAACAGTATTTGCAAACACTGGAATTCAACAGGAAATTCAAAAATTTGTGTTGAAATTTTCTAATATGATGAATTATCAATGATAATATTGGGAATTTGGGTAATTCCACATGCAATGTAGAATGTGAGAAAATATTTAGTGTTGTCACTGAAACAAGAACTATATTTAAAAAAGCTTATTAGCAAAAACAAGCCTTCGTGAAAATTCTTTGAACAAAATTTTGAATGGATATTCTTAATAGAAAGCAAAATCTGCTCTGCCTCTGGTAACTGTACAAAAAACAGCTTTAAAATGTTTGTTGAAAATTTTGAAATAATTATTTATTTCATAAAAAGTTTTATTATTTTGTGTGATATCTATTTAAGTAATATATGTTTAAATTGTGAACAATGTTCTACTTAAAGTTCTTGATAGATTAAAAATCTTTTATTTTGTTTTCTCAATTTTATTACTTAAAAATGAGAACCTATTTGTTGAAAGAAATCTCTCGATTAAAAAGAAGAATCTCCTAATTTTGGGTTTTGATGTGTTGGGAAATTCGTACTAAGTATTTCCATGTCACGCAGATTAGGATGTCTAAAAAATGAATTAGTACCCTATATTTGTAGCTTAGTGTTGTTTTTTCATGCTATAAAGTTTTTATCCAAAATTTGTGAAGACAATTAACTATGTAAAATTTAATTTCAGTTCATATGCTTGAAGTTGTTTTGATAACTAAATACTTTTAACACCTTCAATTTGAAAAGAAAATACTATGAGCAATATTTGCAATAATCAATTACAGCTCAGAATTATCCAAATTAAGGCAAAAATAGTGTTCCTTGCTTTTTTTTTTTATGAATCTTGCAAAAATATATACTTATATATAAGAATGCTTATGTTTTTAAAAAGATCATTATAAATGAAAAAAAAAAAAACATTTTTAATAGGAAATTGCTTTAAAAAGCTTTCTTGTCAATGGTATTTTATGCCTTTTGATTAAATACAAAGATGTTTCCTTAGTCTAGTTTATTTCTCTCTCAACTCAGTTGCATAAATGACAAGAACAGAAAAAGATAAAAAAAATTGTGTGTCTTTAAAGTGTAAAAAAAGTGTCTTTAAGTTTGCTGTATTTCTAATCATAGTGTAGTATTAATTTATACAATTGATGGGAAATCTTCAGTTGGAGAGTAAATTCATAACATCTATTTTCCAAATGACAAAGTTTAAAAATTGACGAATCTTCTGAGAATGCTGAGAGAAATCCCATTATCTAAATGGCTGAGTAAACATGCAATACATAAAATAAAGGTAAGGTCTGTAATCTTGCTACAGGAATCATCAAATATGTTTTAAAATTAAGTTAAAGAGAATTATTACATCATTACTATTTTTGTATTGACAGTGAGAACATTATTAGGTGGTTATTGTTCTTAAAGAAAATAATATATCTCTACCAATCCCCTATTATGAACCTTGTGACAGAATTTGAGTTCTCTGTAAATGAATGCAATTGTTTGTTGAGAATTAGTTTAAATCACTTGAACACATGATTACTGAGAGGAGCAAAAACACTCCCACAGATAACAACCAAATACTTCCAGTGGTTAAATCAAATTATCTCCTTGATTATAACTCCAAAATGATGAGTTGTGTTGCTGGTATCTCCAGCCATGTGTTGATGAAGGTGATTCGATTCAAAGCAGAACTTGTTAAGAACAAATGTATTCTAAACAGTGATATTCCTTGTCAAATGATCCTGACATCTCTGCGAATGAGCATGTTGCTGTTAACTGGCAAGGGGTAGTCATTGTTATGAGTGCCATGAAATATTCTACAATTGGAAAAACTTCTATGAAGATCATTTGTGTTTATTCCAAAACATTTAATACTGTTGCTGTCAATGTAATTTATGCTAGACATCATGATTGTAGATCCTACTTATGGAATCAACAAATGATAATACTGTCTGAGTAATCAGATGACGTATATGAAGGTCACTGATCAGAAAGAAACTTACATTTTAAAATTAAAAAAAGTAAAAGGAAACATACTTTTATTGCTTACATTTGAAAGACACATTGTTTCACTGTTTTTCAATGTAATCCATATGAATTAAGATACCATAATGGTACACTAGCTCGTTAATTTCATCATCAGAATGTTGCTGCCTTAAACTCCAATCCTGCATGAAGGTCTGCATGCAGTTCTTCGGTATCGTCGAAATGTTGTTTTGTGAACTAGGTCTGCATATTTGAAAACAAATGAAAATCTTTTGGGGTAAGATTCATACTGTATGGTAGATGGCAAAAATGCTCCCATCTGAAACTATCTGTAGAGTTTAAATCCCTGTGTAGAACGTGCATTGTCATAAATGAAAAAAAGCTTGGAATTGAACTTTCTTTGATACTTGTTTTGTATCAGTCTTCTTAATTTCATTAATGTTTTACAATATCTTTTACTATTTATTGTTTCACCATGTTTGAGATAATCCACAAAAACATACCCACTCTGTCCCAAAAAACAGTCACCAATGATTTTTCTTGATGACAGTGTTTGCAAACATTTCTGTAGTTTATTGGCGAAATTCGTATGACCTCATTCCTTCCACTGTTGTTTTTTCTCACAAGTCATGAACTTCCCGTTATGACATGATTGAGAAGTGATTCACCATGTTCATTGTAGGCCTTGAGGAATGTCAAAGATGTTGCCTTGTGCTTTTGTTTGTGTGTGTGTGGTCCTCTAAAATGAATTATGGTACCCATATGGAACAAAACTTGTAATAGCTTAGACCTAATATACAACACAAAACAACAAAGTTCATGAAATTTGAGGAAACTAAGGATAATTCTGAACTTGCAAAATGGTGGTTTACACAAATCTTTTCATCGATTTTCTCCTCCAGTTCAATATTAACCATATTCAACTGTCCACTTCATGCTTCTACATGAACATCAGTGTGATCATTAATAAACATGATGCATCATTGCTTCATTTCAGTTTCACTCATTACATCGTTTCCATACACCATACGAAGTTCCCTAAAAATTTCAATTTGTCTCAGTTATTTTGCAAACAAAAACTTAATCACTGATCTCATTTCTGAACTCTCGGGATTTTCTATGGCAGCCCACATTTTAAATATTCACAGTGAACAAAGGAAAGGCATCATGCACCACAAACAATCACACCCCAATTTTCAGTAGATCCTTTGAACACCAAGATAGGGATCTGTCACTGCATAGCAATGAAAAAAAAGTTATTTTCTGAATAACCTTAGTGCATAACCAAATTAGATTATTAATTTTTGGGCATTGTCTTATTGCTACTGATTTTTGTAGCTTCATTTTCATTAGAATGCTATTCATTTGGAGAGGAATATGTTACCTACCTTCTAAAGTCTAAAGGCCTGTTACCTGTCCAAAACAGAAATTCATTTGTAATAATGACATTTCCTTTATTAAATTTGCTTTCCTGGAATGTATGTGTATAAATTTATATAAACACTGCTTGCTGTTAAAATTGACATCATCTATGTGACATGCTACTACTGTCAAATTAGTGCAATGGGGGGGGGGACCAAGATATGCTGAATGTTTTATCAGCACATTTAAACAAGGCATGTAGTAGTACCATCTACAGTCTATTTACTCAGTTACAGCACACAACTACAGAATAGTATAGAGTATATCGGAAGCTTCTGGCCACTAAAACCATTGATATGTCCCTGCAGTCTTGGGGGGGGTGTCAGAAAGTCATATCACATGTTATCTGAGTATGAAAATTTGCCCATTTGCTGGGCGACAAGTATCTGCATGATCAGTGTGATGACATATACACCCCAGAATTGTAGCATTTCTGGATGCTGAAGCAGAAATAGATGCAATAATATAAGTTTTTGAATATATACACATATTGAGGTGCAAGGTTTTTATATCCAGTGAGAATTTTCTGACATTTTAAAGAAAAATTTTATGACAAAAAGTTAATGTATCTATTACATTTCATTTATTCATGTTTGTTTCCATTTTTTAATGTCCGAATAAGGAATATTTTTATACCTAACATATCGATTAATCATTGAAATTCATAATACATTCTATTATTTGCCTAACTAAATGAACTTATAGAATAATACAAAGAAAGTATCTCATTTTACTGAAGTTATTACAATGTTATATAAAAAAGAACAAGTATTTATAAACTTAATTTATTTTGGAATCATCTAAAAGTTTTTTTAAAAAAATTATCTTAGAGTTACTCATGCAAATTGCCATTGAAAAAATGTTGGCTTAAAATGTTTAAACTGAGTGTATGAAATGTTGTGGCTACGTAATGAGTTCTAAGCTAATTCCACTAGTAAATTTCTATTAAAATAAATTGTTGCAGTCTTAATAAAATATTTTATGTTTGTAGTATTTTAACACATTAAATGCTACTATATGCACTGCTCTGAAAAAATTAAAAAAAATTATGTACTTTGAAGTTCAATACACATCTCTATATATTCATATTTAGTTTACATTAAAAAAAAAAAAAGGTTTGTATGGTTGAAAGATATGATATGGTCTCAAAAAAGGAGAGACTTGCCATTTAATGGGGGTAACAGAGATACATCAGCCACTATGTTGAAAATTGAATATCTAGCTAAATCAAGTTAGAAATCCTCAAAATTATTTTTGAATTATTAATAAAGTTAATTATATATCTCTTAAATGCATATTAAATATGTTCAGGCCATAAAATAAAGAACTTGTAAATATTCTTAGCTGTTCAATTTCTCTTCCTGTTTCTTTTTTTCCAAACAAGATTTTTTGGGGGGCTACTTTTGTGTGTTGGTCCAAATAGTATCATTTAGTTTGACCACTTTTTTTTTTTTTTTTTTTTTGACTTCTTATGCTTTGTTGCCTTCTTATGATAGATAAAAGATAATTCTTTTTCAAGCAATGAAGATGACTTGAATATCTTCATCACTTGAAAAAGAATTATCGTTTAGACACCTCTTTTTGGATGCAATTTTCTTCTCTAGTGTTTCATGCTGTTTGAAATTAAGTTCCTCTTCTCTGCATACATCAACTGGTTCTACTTCATTTAAATTATTTTCTTTATCAATTATCTGACCAGGATTTGGTAAGAAACAAGTGATACTGCTTTCATCTGCTGGGAATTCGTTTGAATCTGTTGTTTCCATATAGTCTAAAGTTTAATGCACATTTAAAACTTAAGCATCAATTTTTACTTTAAAATAGAAGTAAAGAAATTTCTTGAAAATGAGCCTTGCTTATTAAAGGCTTAGGTTAGAATTCCTGACCAAGAATTTATCACAGATTTTATCTAGAATATTCTTCAGAACATAGTAGAATGAATCACTTTGATAAAAACACCTGTCCTTGAACAACAAAAGAAACAAAACAGACAGAACAGATTCATTGAGACAAAGTAGTTGAGAACTTAATTCTGTTAGTCAGAACACACAAAATCTCCTATTTTGGGACCTTTCTAAACAAACAACTGTTAAACCCATTTAAATTAATTTTTTCAACCCCTGTTTGTTTTGACTTTTAAAAAAAAAGGCTATTTTTTCTCTATTCATTGTCTCTGAACTTCCGCACTTGATTGAATTATTTTAGTTGTGTGTGTGTTTTTTCCCTCATAAAGTAAAAGAAATGGAGATTTTGCTAAAAAATTTTAAAAAACAAAATTTACATTACAAATATTTTGAAAAAATTACCAATGAAAGCAAGGTTCTTTACTGTTTTATGGAAAAAATAAGACATGTATAATTACTCATGAAGAAAAAAATATTAATCAAATGTTCCCAAAATGGGAGGCTTGGTGCTTAATTGGTTAATATATTCATTTTTTATTGCCATATTCTTTTATGCTTTTATCCATACTTTATTCATTCTTTATTTTAGATGAAAATGTCAGTTGTTGCTTTGAGAAGAATATTATTGTGTCAGAAACTGATGACAAAAGCTATGATCCTTCTAAGGAAAATTATTTTAGTGTAGAACATCTTTCAATAAAGAAAAATAATGAAGCTGTGGCATTATCACTCTGCAATGTTTTTTCAGATAAACTCAAATTTACTAAAAAAACAAAATTAGATACTATATCCAGTTATATCAACCCCTTTTTGCGAAGCTGTGATCTTAAATCTGTTAATAAGATCTGGAATACTAATACTTCTCTTGATGCTGGTAAACAGATGACATTTTATATGAGTCCTTCTCTACATAAGTTTTATGAAAATACTAGTATTTGTTCGATAGCAGATAATCATATGAATGATACAAGTGCTTCAGTTTTTGGCAAAAAAGGCTCACCTAAAAATTTTATTCTGAAAAAATTGAATGTTTTAACTGACAATTGTAATGTTGTGTTTGAAACTCCTAAGTCTTTCAAAAACTGTGAACCAATGCATCTTGAAAACACTACATATAATTGCACAATTAAAAATTCAGTTAATGTTGGTACTATTGTTGATAATTGTGAGTCTTTAGGAGAAAAGAATCTTTCAAAGAAATTGAGCAATTTGACCAAAAATTGTACTTCCAAAACTGAAACTCGTCGATTTAATAAAAATTATAACTTGAGATCTTTGAAATATCCATTTCAACAATGTGCAACATCAGCAGCTGATGATTCACAAGATTCAGATTCTAAAAATGGTAGTGATTTTGAAATTTCTAAACAGTTTAGAAAGGTTAAATCAAGGTCTCGTATTCAACTTCGTAAACATGCATTTTCAGCTATTAATCATACAAAGAATAAAATTGCAGGGCAGAATTCAGGCAAACGTGGAATTCCAAAAGAACTGAATGCGGTATTTGATGACTACAAATCTAAAGGTTTGCAAAAATTTAAACCAGAATGTCCTAAAATACAATTGAGTGAATGCTCTGTTGTTTTAAAAAATGATATGTTTTTTGAGAGTAGAAATAATAATGAACTTAAAGTTTGTCCACGTACTGATGGTACTATTGTTGATAATTCTGAATCTTTAAGAGAAAAGAATCTTTCGAAAAAATTGAGCTATTTGAATGAAGATTGCACTTCCAAAACTGAAACTCATCGATTTAATAAAAATTATAACTTCAGATCTTTGAAATATCCATTTCAACAATGTGCAACATCAGCAACTGATGATTCACAAGATTCAGATTCTAAAAATGTTAGTGATTTTGAAATTTCTAAACAGTTTAGAAAGGTTAAATCAAGGTCTCGTATTCAACTTCGTAAACATGCATTTTCAACTATTAATCATACAAAGAATAAAATTGCAGGGCAGAATTCAGGCAAACGTGGAATTCCAAAAGAACTGAATGCAGTATTTGATGACTACGAATCTAAAGGTTTGCAAAAATTTAAACCAGAATGTCCTAAAACACAATTGAGTGAATGCTCTGTTGTTTTAAAAAATGATATATTTTTTGAGAGTAGAAATAATAATGAACCTAAAGTTTGTTCACATAATGATGGTACTATTGTTGATAATTGTGAATCTTTAGGTGAAAAGAATATTTCGAAGAAATTGAGCAATTTGATCGAAAATTGTACTTCTAAATCTGAAACTCGTCAATTTAATAAAAATCATGATTTCGGATTTTCAAAATATCCATTTCAACACTTTGCAACATCAACAACTGATGATTCACAAGATAGAGTTTCTAAAAACTGCAGTGATTTTGAAACTTCTAAACAGTTCAAAAAGGTTAAATCAAGATCTCATCTTCAGCTTCATAAAGATGCATTTTCAACCATTAATCATACAGAGAATAAAAATGACACCTTTACAGAAAATGGAGGGCAGAGTTCAGACAAATGTGAAAATTCAAAAGAACTGAATGTGGTATTTGATGACTACAAATCTGATATTGAGACTTCTAAAGGCTTGAAAAAATTTAAACCAGAATGTCCTAAAATACAATCGAGTGAATGCTCTGTTGTTTCAAAAAATGATATATTTTTTGAGAGTAGAAATAATAATGAACCTAAAGTTTGTTCACATAATGATGGTACTATTGTTGATAATTGTGAATCTTTAGGTGAAAAGAATATTTCGAAGAAATTGAGCAATTTGATCGAAAATTGTACTTCCAAATCTGAAACTCGTCAATTTAATAAAAATCATGATTTC
>BMAW01037466.1:10634-85538 GCA_019974015.1 Nephila pilipes
TTTGCAACATCAACAACTGATGATTCACAAGATAGAGTTTCTAAAAACTGCAGTGATTTTGAAACTTCTAAACAGTTCAAAAAGGTTAAATCAAGATCTCATCTTCAGCTTCATAAAGATGCATTTTCAACCATTAATCATACAGAAAATAAAAATGACACCTTTACAGAAAATAGAGGGCAGATTTTAGGCAAATGTGGAATTCCAAAAGAACTGAGTCCTGTGTTTGATTATTACAATTCTGATATTGATACTTCTAAGGGTTTGAAAAAATTTAAATCAGAATGTCCTAAAATGCAATTGACTGAATACTCTGTTTTAAAAAATATGGTTTTTAAGAAGAGTAGAAATTGTAATGAATCTAAAGTTTGTCCTCTAACTGTTCCTTCCAGTTTTTCTCCTGGAATTGCAAGTGGTCTGAATCATATGCCTGATTATAGAACTGTTTCACAGAAATATTTCAATCATGAAAGTCCTCTTAAAAGTAAAATTGCATTGTCTGACATTAGTTGCGATGAAAACCACAAATTTTCTTTTGATTTCACTCCAAAAAGAAATGCTAGTTTATTGATTAAAAAAAGATTTTCTACATCTTTTGATGCAAGGAGTGTTGATGGCAAACATAAAACCGTTCACATGTTGAATGAACCTTTTAAAAAATTCTCCAGTTCTGCTCAGAGTTCTGGTGTTATTGAAGACAAATCAAATATTCAGAGGAAGAGTAGGTGTTGTACACTTTCAACTCCCCAGCTGATTCCTGTTTCAAAAAGCAAAGTTTCCAGGTTGAATATTCCTCAAGATTTTATCCTAGCATTATAAGTATTGAATTTTGGTTATATTATTCTTCCCTCTTGCATCATACTTCTTTAATTGTACCTCAAGTGGATGTATTATTGTAAGATTTGATGAATTATTGTATATTTGATGTAGTATTGTCTTTCAGATTTTGTACTATGGATTTAGGAATTGTAGATTTGTATCTATTGTTGTATAATATTTATGTAAATTTAAATGGAAATTGTGTATATATTTTTTTCTTCAAACTTTACATAATTCTAAATATTATCAGCTTAAAAGTTATATGTTATCTGCTTAAATATATATTTCTCCTGCCAGGACCATCAGGTAATAATATGTATAGCTAATAGTATTCTTTTATTCTGCAATTCATTGGAATGTAATTTTTATGAAAATGTATGACTAGTTTTGATACTTTGTTGGATTTTTTAAATCAATAAATTATATTGAATTATGCTTTGTCGCCAGTTTTATTCAGATTTTTATTATTATTGAAGTTTTTATAATTATTTATTTGAAATATTGTATTTAAAAAAAAAACTCAAAGTAGAGCTTGCTTTCTTTTTGTCATTTATCTTGCTAATGTTTTCAAGTAATTTAATCACTGCATTTTTCCTTCTGTGTCAATGGAATAAATTCCAGTGAACAGTTCAAAAATAGACCTTATCTGAACAAAAAAAAAGAACTGTTCTTATTTAACTTGCAATAATTCTTCTGTATTGCTAAAATTTGAATTATATGTGTGTGTATTCGTTCACACACGTTTTTTATCAAGATAATATTCGATTTTATGCAAAATCATTACAATTATATTTTGTGTTGAGTTAAATTTTATTTGGTATTCTTCAAGGTTTTAATATAGAATTTATTTTGAACAGTTTCAACATTTTTCTATCACTTCCTTTCAATATTTTAGAAGTGTTCAATATTTGACTAGTGATGTATCATTGATTTTAGCAGTTGTAACAAAAAATGTGATTAGGATTCAATTTTCATATGTTAGTAAGTAATTTTTCTTTAAGCATTTTTGAGTGTTCAAAAGAAAGGTACTATTAAATAATCATGTTTTATATACAGTGCCAAATTATGTACATATAATCAGGGTTACCCCAATTTATTGTGCATTTTCATGGGTTGGCGAAATTTCTATTTTCCCTTTTTGTTTTGAAACGAAATGTCTAGTTTTTATTATTTACCTATTTTAAATTGATAGATTGTTACTGATATAATTAATTATAAATCCCCATTGATCATTTCACAATCAAATCCTTTTCACATTCTTAGTAACTTCTAAAATGATGTGAAAAATCACTGAATATGCCCTACGACAGAGGCATTCAACCTTTTAAACCTTGGGAAACAACCTTTTAACCCCTTTGAGCTTACCAATTTCTTGAAGGAATCTCTTGTTCAAGAAGAAAAAAATAGAATATTAAAGCTTTATCCTGCTCAAATTTACAAAATTATTATTCCATTGCTATTTTATCACAATAGAAACTTCTTAAAAAGGTAATGAATGTAAGTTAGCTAAAGGGTATTCTTGTTGTTTTCTAATTAAATTTTATGAATAATAAACTAAAGCAAAGATATTTTAAATCATGACAAATTAATAAAAATAAAATTTTTAATGATCTGGCAGTGATTGTCTTTTTATTGCAAAGTATTTTTATGTCTGGAATAATTGTTAAAATCTGCAACCCAATTTATCTTCAGCATCCAATCTGTTTCTGTATTTTGTTTTTTTCGCAGCGTACATAGGGAAGGTTTTTTCGCATACATAGGTTGAAACATATGGCATTAAATGTTTCATAGCTGCTGCTTTTTTTTTTTTTTTTTTTTTAATCAATTTCAGGATATTTTTTATTTAATGTCAATCCAGAATTGCATAATATCTACTTGACAAAATTTAGTCTCAATTGAGTGTCGATTGATATATCAGTTTGGTTTTCTCTTTCTTTTATTGGGAGTTCGCAGGTGTCATAGTCTTGAGAAGGATTTTGGATCCGAGATAATATTTCTTTTTGAACAGGGAAATATTCGCATGTCTTTTGCAGATCTGATAAATGTTTGACCAAAGTAATTTTTATCAGGATTAGCGTTACCGTCTCCTAAATTATTATGCAAATTAGGAAAGCATTCTATATTATCTATCAAAATGCAATCTGCCCAAATTTTCAATTTTAAAAGGGTGGCGTCAATTTTACTTAAAACCTTGAAAATAGTGAAACAAGTGAGTGATTCTTTATCTGAGCTAAAGAATGGAGACTAATATGTGACTTATTGCGTCTCGATTAATATATTTGAAGCACGTGACTTTTGCGAAATTTAAGATTTTATTTATCAATAAAATATTTGTTTTTACAAATAAACTGCTTTAAGAATTCGAACTTTTACGAAAATTAAAATTTTGGCGCTTTGATTAAGCAAATAGTGATCTCTTGCGGAACCCTTGTTCCTGAACCTTCCACACTTCTCCTTTTAAAAGTTTATATGTTGATTAATTTGAACTCTCCTTAGACTTAAAGAGACAACATTTGTTCCTTCAGTTTTATTTTAGAACTTCTATATCTTCAAAGGTTTTACAATTTTCAAACAAGAATTCATTTTTAGGCAGATCTTATCGGGCAAAAAAATTATACATACCTTCTTTTCATAGAAAAGTACGTACTGTAGTCAAAGGTTATGGGTTATCTAATGCCTCCGTCATGAAAGCAAAAGAGGGGTTTTCTCCCTGGTACGAACAGTTTTGATTTTTAAAAAAATCAGTCACAGCTCAAAATATTTTTATTCAACTTTACAATGATTTTGCTCGTCTATTTCCTGGTTTTAAACACATGTACTCTGACAGTTCTAAGTTATTGAATCATGTTGGTGCCTCATAGGATTTTAAACTTCATTTTCTGTTTTTACAATATAGATTTCTGCTATTCATTAAGCATAAGAAAGAAACTCTAGTCTACCTAATGAGAATTTTACTGGATTCCATTGGTGCATCAGAATTTTTAAGTTATTCAAATCATTCCTCATACCCATTGATCATTAACACGTTCACAAACTAAAATCGCGCAATGTTCAGATGATTTTGTGTTTGATTTCCCTTCTCACTTGGGTATCAAGGGCAATGAGGCAGTAGACAATGCAGCTAAATCTTTAACCGGTACAATCTCTCTCACCATTTCATTTTGTGATTTCTTAAAATACATTAAATCTGTTATTTACGACCTGTAGCAGGATGAATGAAATTTGGAAATAAGTAACAAATTGTGAAACTCATCATTTCTCGTTGGCAATCATTATCATTGAGACAACAGGATTACCGTTTACGAATCGGACATATTAGACGTACACATAAATGTCTCTTTCTGAGAGAAGAGTTGTTTCAAAATTATTGGTTGGGGAAAACCCCTAACCAAATATTTTTAATTTTTTACAAGACATTGCTTTTATTCCATACATATGATTTTATTGAACTTCATTCTATCCTTCATCCAGAGCTTGAACTTCAAATTATTTTAATCATTCAACTAATAACATCTTAATTTTGAGTTTCGAACAATAAATCCCGCGAGAATTCATTGCAATAAATTCCAACCAACCAGTCTTCATATTCTTAGCCGACTTCCCAATTATAGAAAACTAAATCTTCTTGACAATTAAGCATACTTCCTATGGCCGTGATATCTTAGTTTGGTCATTGTTCCTTCGAATCCTGGTTGAACTTGAAAACCAGTCTTGAAGTGAGGCTGATACACGTTATATGTGTCTGGACTCATGGGATGAATTGGAAGTTAGGAGAGAGGAATGTCGGCTCTTGTGTTGTTTGATACACTTGACGGAGGCTCAAAATTACCCTCCATCGTGTTTCGTTTAAATGCGACATTAATAAAACAGTCAATCTAACATATTTACTTTCCACATACACTTTTCTTATTATATGGTTGAAAGATTAGAAAAAGAACGTACTTGTGTGATTTGCTGCACCATTTATCAAGAGTGTCATCCAACATAGTTGTGATGTCAAGATAGGCAAATTTGATAAAAAGAATGACTTATTTTGTTCAGCTTCAGAAATGTTCGTCAGTGTTCCCACTTTTCTTGCTTTTCACGTCTATGCGTATCATTGAGCGACGACTTCAGACCGCAGTCAATAACCTGGTTACATGGTGTGACACGAATGGGCATAGTATTTCTGCCAGCAAGAGTAGTTGCGTGCATTTTTGTAGGAAACGGGTTCTCCATCCCAATCCTGACATTCGTATCGATGATACATCTATTCCTGTCGTCCCTGACGCCCGCTTCCTCGGAGTAATTTTCGACCGCAAACTCACTTTCCTTCCGCACATTTTACATCTGCTGAAGAGGTGTGAGAAATCCCTGAATATCTTGAAGGTGTTGTACAACGGGGAGCGGATTGAACTTCTTTACTCCGAGTGTATCAGTCGGTGATTCTGTCTCGTATCGTCTATGGATCTGCCTGCAAAACTACCTTGCGGAAGCTTGACCCAGTCCACCATAATGCTCTGAGAATCTGCTGTGGTGCGTTTCGAACGTCACCTGTGCAGATCTCTATGTCCTTTGTAATCAGCTACCTTTGGCTTTGCGGCTCCTGAAAATGTCGCTCTATTATCATTTCAAAATGTCATCTCACCCATTGCAAAATATTACTCTCAGCCCTTCTTTACGCAGATTGTACAGTGCTCGTCCTTTCTCTGAAAGGGTGAAAAACATCATCGAGCAACTCAGCCTACATGACTTGAGTAATCAACAGTGACATTTTATTAAATTTCCTCCCTAGAATGTGCCAAGATTTACATTTCATAACCCTTTTGCTTTATACAGCAAATCCAACACATGTCCCATTGTTTTCCAGAGAATCTTTACCTTCCATCGCTGTCAGTATGCGGATTTTATTCCTATTTACACGGATGGATCGAAAGGAACTGGATACGTCGGCTGTGGTGTCGTTTCAAATGACATCAGGCACAGTTACCGGCTCGACGCTTCCTGCAGTGTCTACACTGCCGAAGCAGTCGCCATCTACTGTGCCTTCAAATTAGTCGAGAAATCCAGTTCTCGAAAGTTCGTTGTATATACTGACAGCATGAGCGTAATGGAAACATTGCTCAATCTGAACGATCGCTGTCAGCCTATTGTGATGGAGATTGCAGACATGGTTTGTTGTTTATATAACAAGAGTTATATTATTAAATTCTGTTGGGTACCTAGTCATGTACGCATTTTAGGAAATGAACAAACGGATTCGGCTGCAAGATCGGCGACGATTTCTCTGCAGCTTGCAGTTCCATTTGAGGATATACGGCGTCACATTTTAATGCTTATTCATCAGACATGGCAGGAATCTTGGAGTTTCCAGACTAATAATAAATTACATTCGGTGAAGCCGCTCATTGAAGAATGGCCTCTTTTTCCAATGCGAAGAGCTGATGTCAGATTGACTCGCCTTCGCATTGGACATGCTCGATTTACTCACAAACATCTTTTGTTTGGAGAAGAAGCTCCTGAGTGTCCTTCCTGCCATGTCGCTTACTCTATTCATCATATTTTAATTGACTGTCCGGTATTTGATCATCATTGCCGGACTTTTTTCCATTCATCTGTTTTAAACCTATCTGACTTGGTGGGGGAATCCCCCCCCCATCATAATTTATTTGCTTTTTTACGACATATTGGCCTCTTACACCACATTTGAATTTTAACTTTTTATCTTTTTGTGTTTGTCTCATGTTTTTAAGGCCATTTCTTTCTAATCGATTTTAACAAGTGTTTGGCGCAGCATAGCCTACTTTGGTTCTTGCGCCATTAAACCCTACAGTCACTCACTCACTTTCTTGCTTTTCAATGTATCGAACATTATTGTTTATAAGATTCTTGTGAAAATAACTACACTGCCATCAAGTAAGAATTCTTATCCGCTCAATTAGCTGTTTCAAAAAGCCTTTTTATTGTACCCCTTGCACGTTTTCCACAGAATAATTGATCTCTTTAGTATCCCTTCAAATGAGGCAAAATTAAGAATTTAGAGTTACCCCCTCCCTTCCCCTTTTCGATATTGAGAAAATAAAGTGTCTAAAACGAATTTTCGACGCTATATTTTCTTAGAAAATCGCGTGAAAAGGCACCCATTGCCGTCTTGATGTTACTTGCGCTGTGAAAGACGATTACATTCCTTGTTACTGGGTTAATGAGAACGTTTAGTGAAGGGCGAAAGATAAATATAAGTAAAATAATAAATCTAGTTTTATTTAAAAATGAATTAAGATGTACAACAATATTTTTGTCTAATGTAAAATAATATGCAATTTATAAAAGCTTGAGGCGTTAATACTAGTTTTGATCTCACATATAAGTAGCTAGGGCACTTAATTTACCGACTATTACCTAGGTATCTCAGTAAAGCGCCTTGGGCTTTTATAAATTATGTACCTCATAGTTAAAAGGACTTTTTTTTTACTTATATTTATTTAATTCGTTTTAGTTTGGAAGCTTAAGATATGAAAGCAATTACTTGAGCTGCAAGTATGTGCACAATTTCAACTGAATTGGGCGTTTTTGAGTGCAAATTCCTCCACTTCCCCTTGCGTTGGCGTGGTGTTGAAGTTATGAGAGGGAGGGGGTGCCAGCTCTGGTGTCGTCCTCGTCATTTGACCGAGGTTCAAAATTACAAGGTCAGTCGCCCAATAGTCCTCGTGTTGCTTCTAGCGCGACGTTAACAAAAAAAAAAAAAAAAAAAAAAAAAACCTAACGATAAAGAAAAAAACCATGTACAATATCATTTCGCGTAAATGAGCAATCGAAAAGCAAAAGAATTATTTTTTAAAGACAATTATGATCTTTTGACTAAGTTTTTTAAATTGCTTTTTATTTATTTGGTTTTTGTATTAAAATAAAAGGTGTTTTTTTTCCTTAGATTATTGTTTAAAAATAAAACAGTTCGTAACATTTTTTTTATTTTATTTCCTTTTCGAGCTCCAAGGTGTAAAAAGAATTTGTAAAGTACCAGATTCGTTGCAATTTGCCGTTAACATTGGAGATTTGGAAGAAATTGGTGCGATAATGTGTTTTTGTACGTATAATATTTTTGAAAACTCCGTGGTTTAGTCCCAATCATTTATTTCAAATTGTTTGTTAAGGAACACGGCGCCTTAAGCAAATATATACAATGAAATTCACAATGCAGAGTTCTACAATCGTTCGTTTGTAGTGAAAGTTCATATTGGAGCACCTAACCCAATGTTGGCCTTTATCTCCTATCTGAATTGATAAAAAATTTCTATTGCTCATGATGAAATGGATGTTTGCACAAATCAAGGGGCGTGGTAACCTAGTGGTCAAAGTCGTGGACTTGCGACTGGCGGTTTTCGTTCAGCCGCAGGTTCGATCCTTGGCCATCAAAGTCCCGTGTAGCCGGGGCTGATGCCCGTTAAATCTGTTCGGAGCCCAAAGTCCTCTCGTTGGCATGGTGGGGATATTAGGAGAGGGGGTGCCAGCTCAGGTGTCGTCCTCGTCCCTTGACCGTGGTTCAAAATTACGAAGTCCGTCGCCAATAGCCCTCGTGTTGCTTCTAGTGCGACGTTAATAAAAACTAAACTAAAAATTGCACAAATCAAATTAAAGTTTAAAAATAAATAAATTATATTAATAGTTAAGAAAAATTCATTTAGTAAGAAGCAGTTGAATTGAAAAATATAAAGATGAATCTTGAGAATTTAGAAAGTGTAGAATTCGTGGTAAACGAGCAATGACTTATTCAGAGGGGTGGGTGAGTACAGGGTGAAGACTTTTGTCTAATCAGGAAGTGGCTACTCAGGGTTTGAGTGTTTTCAAGTTTCTTTACTGGGAAAATCTCCGTTTGTCTCGAGTGAGGCAGAAGGAGTTTTCCTATTGGTTGTTGAGTTGGTTAGCAGAGAAGTAGTGTTTTTTAATCTAAACTCCTACGCGTTCTGTAATTTCTCTTGTAGTTTTTCATTTCTTGAATGGAGGGTTTTGGGTGGTTCATAATATTATTGGTGAATTTTTCTATGATAAGATTATTATAGTTTGGGAATTTTTAACGAGTCTTTAATGTCTTCATTTCGCACGAACCATCTAGCTCGTGCTATCATCTTTATAATATTATTTTGTAGGAATTCTATTTTATTATGGTGGATCTGAGCAGTTGGGTAACAAATTGGACAAACGTAGGTTATGATAGGTCACAGAAACTGTGTATAGAGAAGCAGCTTATATTTTTTAGATAAAGTTGAACTCCGACAAATTAAGGGGATGAATTTCTTCGCGTCAAGTCGGAATTTTTCCTGGAGATGTGTGATGTGATGTTTAAAAGTGAGTCCTTTATCTAGAACGACGCCAAGGTATTTGGCTGTTTGAGACCAGGGGATTTGTTTGTTTTCAATGAAAATCTTTGGTTTGTTTGTCCTGTTTGATCTTGCAAAGAAGATGGCCTCCGTTTTGGATACATTCAGGGCTATTTTCTATTTGGAGAACCATTCTTCTAAGCTTAATATGTGTCTGTTGATATGATGTGCTATTACTTTAGGATTTCTGTGCTTAGCAAGTATCTCTGTGTCGTCTGCGTACATTCAGAGAATTGTGTTGTCATGTTTTGGTATATCGTTCACGAAAATTTGGAAAAGGGCTGGCCCGAGATACGATTCTTGCGGAATTCCTGAGTTAATTTCTCGTTGGTTTGAGTAGGTATATTTAATTTTAACAAAAAAAATTTCTATTTTTTAAATACAAGTTTATGAGGGTAATTAGGTAAGATGGGGTTTTGTAATTTATCAGTTTATAAATTAAACCCATATGCCAAACTCGGTCAAAAGCTTTCTTGGTATGTAGGAAAACTGCCCCAGTTTTTTCTCTATATTCTAGACCTACTTTGATAAAATTCATGACTCTTGATAGTTGGTGGGTGATGGAGAGGTGTGGCATAAAGCTATGCTGCTCCGATATTATATTTTCGACTCTCCTTGTCGACCAATTTATCTTTTCCTCAATTTCTTCTCGACTAGACCACATTTAAATCTTATTTGGTGCAACATAGCCATATTTGGCTCATGCGCCAATAAACATTACTTTCTTGCATGACCTTTTTGTCTATCAATCTTTTTTCAATGTTTTAATGTCTAAATCACAGATTTACCGTGTTTGGCGCAGTATGGCCACATCTGGCTCTTGCGCCAATAAGACTTCACTATCATCATATCTCCATTTATTAGGGAAGTAACCTAGTTCTAGCATATAGTTTATGATATTATTAATTTGTAAAATCATTGGGATTGGAAGGTTTTTTTAACATTTTATTAGTGATGCCTGTTAGTGATCTGTTAGTGATTTCCAGTGATCGTTACCTGGGGATTTATTAATTTTACTTTCACTAATATATTTTATGATTTCTGATGGTTTACAAAGGGGGGAGGGGTTCCACTGAAGTTATTGTTGTTTGATAAATATCCGTGAACGATATGTTTTATTGTTCTATCGTGTATTGGTGTATGTATGTTATTTAGCTGAAACTGCTTTTGCAGTGAATCAGCGAGTATTTCTGATTTGTCTTTGTCACTTAGTGCGATACCTGAGGGCCCTGTTAGAGCCGATACAGTTGAGCTTTTCTTTCTTAACTCTTTTACGACTTCCCATAGGGAGCTAGTCAAGCGAAGAGAGTGTTGACTTTCAGGTTTTCATGGGTTCTTCTTTGATTTTTGTTTTGATTAGTTTAAGTTTTTGTTTAAGTGTTTTTTGTCCTCAGGGTTGTTCGAAAATTTCCAGGTTTTTCTGGCTCTGTTTCTATACTTGAAGAGGTTTCGAACTTCCCTGCTGATGTAAGTTGTTCCGTGTATTGTTTTGGGGTTTAAAGCGTTTGTGTGTGCACTTAAGATGCTATCTGTGATGATGGCGACATGCTCTTCTAGTTCTTCTCCGCTACCTATCTTGAGTAGTGTGAAGTTTGCATTTCTAAGATTTTTACTGAAAATATACCAGTTGGTGGATATTTTAATATTTGAGTTGAGAATTTTGTTACGAATGTCTATGAATATGTGGATTGGATTATGATCTGAAGAAAGTTCGAGAAGGGAAGTGATTTGAGATGGCCAATGGCAGCCGCTCATGAGCATGTTGTCTATGGTAGATTGAGATGATTGGCCGAAACGGGTTGGTGGGTGAGGCTGGGATTTCTATATTATTTCTTTCTGCGAATTTTAAGAGTTTGATTCCTCTGGGTGATTATTTTTACATCCCCATCGGGTGTGTTTCGAGTTGAGATCCTCGCAAATTAAATTCGGGGTTCCTACTCGTAGGATTTCTTGTAAGTCGTCTGGAATTAAAGAAGTTAAGTTTGAATATGGTGGGATGTAGATGGGATTTCCTCTAGGAGGGGTGATTGCAACGATTGTCGCTTCAGCCGCTCTTAATTGAGGAGTGGGTATTCGATAGTGCTGGAGAGAAATTTTAATAAGAATTGCAATGCCGCCATGCATGTGATTTCTACTATCTGGAATGTTTATGTCGTTTTTATAAGTGATGTAATTAGCAATTTTTAAGTCGTGTGCTGGTCTCAAATGTGTTTCTTGAAGTAGATGTAAATCGGGGGGGGGGGGGGGTTGTCTATGAAATCCCGTAACTCGACAATACGGGATCTTACACTGTCTGCGTTCCATGATATAATATTCAAGCCAAGAGAGTTAAACATTTAAGATTAGATTTGGGTGCATATAGCTTGGGAAAAAATATTGAGTTTGTCTGTTTTATGTGGTGTCTTGCGCATTTGCTCGCAAGCTCCTATTATCCTTGGAAATAATTGGAAGAAGCTTTTAAGCTCTTTAATTGTGTCGAACATGATGAAACCAGTATTCGATTCATTTGTTTGACTATTATGATTAGTTTTATAATTAGTGTTTGCTCTTCTTGGCTCTACCATTGCTTCGGCTATTTCCCCACCGAGTGGCGCCTTCTGTTGTTGTTCATTGGGTTGAAGAGCTCGAGCATATGTTACATTAGGTTTGATGGTACTAATTTCAAAGATTTTATTCTTATTATTGTTTTTGTGGTCACTTTTCCCTTCCCCAATTTGGGAAAAGAAGGACAGCCTTCCCACGAAACTACATGGCCAAAATTGTTACAATTTATACACTTGGGATTTTCTTGCTTTGTTTTTATACTGCAATATGGGGTGCTGTGGCTTCCGCCATATTTCAAGCATCTTGTCTTCATTTCGCAGTTAACCGAGGAGTGATGGAAGTAATTGCAGTTATAGCACTGCTTAGCTCCTGGTTTTCGTTTGAAGTCTTCAATTTGGACCTGCATGTGCAGGACCTGATTAATAGAGTATATATCGTTGGCGTTTGCAGTCTTCCGAATTTCAACTAGGTAGACTGAAAGTCGTTGCTTAGTTTTGTAACGCCTTAAATGCGCTACTTTTCCTACAACTACTCCTTGTGAAGTTAATGAAAATTTAATTTCATCTATTTCAGTGGTGGGCGGAAGTCCTTTTACCACAATTTTCTGTGACTGCTGATTTTGCGGTTGCGTGACATAGAACTCGGTTTTTCCTTCTTGTAAAAATGTTAATGTAATTTCTGGATACTTTATTGACTGCAGCTGGTGCTATCTCCCTCGTTTTTCACGTCTGAATGAAATATGCTCCCCCCCTTACTTCCGAACCCTGTGGTGACCGGGTATGACAAAATAGTCCCACTGTAGCTCATTCATGTCGTAAGAGGCGACAAAAATAGGTACCCAGCGTCTGGGGGATATTACCGGGCACCTGCCCCTGGGGATTATATAAGGGGACCTCAGGAACTTGCTTTCTTTAGGCAGGTACGGGCATCGTGACCCCGAGGCACCCTTGTGATCTTTTTCTTTCCTATGGGGTTTACTGTCTTTGTTAAACACAGGTGACGCAAGCCCGGGTTACCCTAGTGATCCTTCTCTATTTTCGTCCCTCCTTCTTGTCAACCAATTATTATTATTATTTTCATTTTTGTCATGTTTAGACCACAGTTAAATCTTGTTTGGCGCAGCATAGCCACATCTGGCCCTTGCGCCAATAACTTTCACATTCACTCACTCACCGCCTTACTCCCTCAGGGCTCGGTATACTTTCCTGCCTAAACACAGCACATCTGCTTCCAGATGCTTGGCTCAAATACTTACAGAATTGATAATTAAAGATAGTGGTTAAGATTCTTAGAATTTACTTTTTTCATAACTGCCTTTAACAAAAAAAATTAAAATAAAGATAATTATCTTTCATTTGCTTTGTGTTTTTATAACTAAAAGAATAATTATCTGTTTATGAATAGAAATATTTCTTAAAAATGCTGAGTACTTATGTTTTCCAATGTTTGAGACTCCGATTTAACATTAAAAGACCCATTTTTCAAACATTCTATATTCAACGTAAGTGTCCTTGGTAGCCGTGTAGTCATGCTCGCGAGTTTATGGCCAGGATTGTTTCATTCGAGAGGTCGCTGCACGCTATAGGTATCGAGGTTTCAAGTTCTCATGTAGGAATGATGATTGGAAAATAGGAGAACGGAGTGCCAACTCAAGTGTCGGCTTCTTCACAAGACCGTGGTCCAAAATAATGAGTTCCGACACCAATCGCCCTCGTGTTGCTTTTAAGTGTGACGTTAAGCAATCGATCAACTCAGAAATATTAGAGCTAAATTTTACGAAATTTAAAATTTTATCTTATCTAATGATAAGACATTAATTACGCGAAAGAAATGACATTGTAATGTGATATCAATTTTGTTCAGTTGCAATGAAAACTGTAAAAATTATTAAGGATGTCTTTATTTAATTTGTGCTCATTTCTGTAGAGGAGGTGGAATATATATAATCTACCGGAAAATTCTGTTATTTTGAGAATTTAAAGAAGATATATTTTTCATTATTTTAAATATATTTACTGTACAATGTAATTTCTGTCGTTACACTTATGACCTCTTGTCAGTGTGTTGGTAATTTGTAAATATAACTTTTCATAAAGATTTGACATTAGAGGTGAAGTAGTGTTTCATCTCTAAATATTTGAGCTCGATTGTCATCTGCTTCAGTCAGGAACTTTTTCCCCTTCAGAAAGTTTTTCAGTTGAAAAAAATCAGGTGATAATCGATGAGTGCTAAGTCTACGGAGTATAGAGGATGTAACAAAATTTCCTAGCCTAGTTCAATGATTTTCTGACCTGTCTCCAAATGAACATGTAGTATGATATGCTTCGAATTAAACATCATCTTCCTCTTTCTCTGACTAGATTGTTTTCATCACCATGAAATTCAGATTTTTGTCCTTTCTTAAAAATTCACTAATATATATGTCCTTAGATGTGGCATTCTATAAACATCAATCCTTATTCAGACTCAAGCTTAGCTTGAAGGCAAAAGAAGTGGGTTGTCCAGACTCTTAGTATATTCTTTTTTTTTTTTTTTTTTTTTTTTTTTTTTTGCGATGTTTTCGTTGGTGATATTCTTTTTATCACTCTTTATCTTGTCCATAAAAATAGGTTTGTTTTTGTTCCGAGCAAGTAAAGATATCCATGTGGAGCTACACCATTGACCAAATTTTTTTTCAATTAACTCATGACGTATCCATCTGAAATATTTATAAACCAATCCTAGTAATGATGAAAATTACATTGTACCATAAATATTAGTAAATTTGCTGAAATGTATTATTTTCTTTTACTTCACAGCGGTCAGAACTTTCCAGTAGACAGAATATATATTCAATCAACGATGTAATATGAGTGTGTGGTGTGTTAATTGTAAAGATAAAAGATACAAGACATGCATCATGATGAGTGAAGAACAGAGAATTAAGAAAAAATAACTGTATACATTTTGCAAAACTAACAGCAGTGTTTACATGATGAAGTATAAAATTTGTGATTGTAAAAGTATAAATGAGACAATTAGTCATATTAATATAAGAATAAATCACCATAGATAAGATACAAAAATGGAAATAATTTGTGTAGAATTGGAATTGCACATTTTAATATGCATAGATTCGGAAACACATACCTTTATATAAATAAGATTATTCTCAATAAATTGAAAATACTTATGGTGGAAAAATTTCTTCTAAGGATTTTATAAAACGATTCACCCAAATAGTCTAAATGTAATAATAAAAAAGTTTCAGTTAATGAAATTGAACGATTATTTGGAGTGTCAGTATAAACTGAAGAGACAAACGTAAAACTAAAAATGTTAGAAATATTATAGATGAACGTAAAAAAAGGAAATATAAAGAAACAAATGCCGTCAAGAATAACTTTTTAGATTAAGCAATGGATTTTAAAAATAATTTCTGATTTAAAATGCCGAAATATTTTATACTTGGATTGAAGATAAGGGAGATTAAACTTTCTAGAGAGGTATTAAGAGAGATACCAGATGAGCAAGATTATGATATAATGAGAGATCTATGTAATTACCTGATAATAAATTGTATATTAAGATGCGTATAAAACTACAATACAAAGTCTTAGATATTTTTTAAAGGTTTCTTAAGCTTTTGATCTGTAAATCTCAATCATAAGAGGTGTGGCTATTAAATAAGGAGACTGATGCTTTAAAAAATATTTTATTCTGATTTCACGTATATTTACTTTTAATATACATTACCTTCAATATACACGCCTCTTCAATCCCTACAACTCTCCTTTCAAATTTCCATTGTTCGAAACAGTGCTGGAAGTCTTCTTCTATCAGCTACTTCAGGACGCGTGCCACTTTCTCTTTCTCATCTTCAAATCTTGTCCCTTTTAATGCGACTTCACCTTAGAAAATTGATAGAAGTCGCATGGTGCAAGATCCTGCGAATAAGGTGGATGGTCGAACACTGGGATGCTGTACTTGGCTAAAAAAAACCTCTTGACAGACGATACGGAATGATTTGTTTTTTCACTATTCGAGTCATTTTCCTTTTATCATTTCATGGAAATCAACAAGAACGTGAAAGTAGTAATGTTTATTAATATTTTGATGTTCAGGAACCCAACGAAAGTACACAATTCCATGAATATCGAGAAAAAAAATTATCAATGCTTTGAATTTTAATCTGCTCATTCGAGCTTTTTTGGCTCTCGGTGAAGAGGGCGGTTCTTCCAGTACATGGATTGGCGCTTCGTTTCAGAATCATAAGTAAAAAAAACACGATTCGCCACACGTTATTTTCTTTTCCAATAAGTTTGGGTCATTTTCAATGGCATTCAAAGTGTCCGTGCAAACATTTTTGCGAGCTTTTTGTTGTCAAACGTAAGAATTTCAGACACCATTTTGTCACATACTTTTTGCATGGAAAAATTGTTATACAAAATTTGCCGTACGCCTTCTTTGTCAATTCCAACAGTCTCAGCAGCCGCACGAATGAACCAACGGTCAATTCATCAGTTTTTGACGTAGAAGGGTAACCCAGGCATGAATTACCATCAATGTCTTCTCCATCATCTTGAAAACTCTTAAACCACTCAAAAACACGTCAACGCGATAAACGTTCATTTCCATACACTTCTTTCGAAGAATTATAAATTACAGTAGTGACTTTTTCCAATTTCATGTGAAATTTCACATCAATTTGTAGCTCTATTGTTACATTTATCATTTTTCCGCCGAAAGAAACAGTTACTCTGATGCGAATGAAGGCTGTACGGATTTATTCAATTATTTACTCATCTTTCGATAAATATTTTACCCCCTTGTTTAGGTTTTAGCATTTTATTTGTTCTTTTATTTACTACATTGTTTTTTAATAATTTTAATTATTGAATTGTTTTGTCTTGCACACACATATATATGAGGAGGGGGGGTGTTTCATGGCTGAGGAAAAAATACGATACGAATTTATCTGTTGCAGTCATGGTTGGAAAAATAATAATTGTCTGAGTAAAGCCTATTTATTTCATGTTGATTGAAAAAGAGAATGTTACATTGAGATAGCGGTGGACGGCGTCCACTCGCTGAAGCAGAAGAGCGATATTATTTACACGCGATTAATAATAGTGGAGGACGCCAGATGCATTGCTTCGCCGTCGTGGATACAGCGGAAAAGTAAAATTTTTTCCCCACTTAAAATTTATATGCAAGGATTTTTTCAGATCATGTGGTATCAGATGAAGGGATCGTTAGGCATTTCATCTGCAGACAGAAAGTTTATAGTTATACATCCCTATGGATATGAAAACGGATTTGAGCAAATTTATAGCGCGTGATCACATAAATTAAAGCCTAAAATGTAATAGTATCAAAAAATAAAGATGAACACCTTTCTGAGATAAAGTATAGGATAAATTAGGAAATTAAATTAAATTTAAGAGAGACACAATTGCACACACGCGCTTATATATATATATATATATATATATATATATATACATACATACATGGGGGGGGTGCTCAGAAAGTACCTGCGGAGGACTTTCCGAATGTAAACTAGTGTTACTGTTATGTGCTGCTATCTGTTGAACGATGCCAAAATAAATGTAACACTCATAAGGCCGCCTTACTTGTCGGAAAATTTTTGGCAACTATTTTTCGGGATACGTAGAAGGTCATTCTCCTGGACTTCTTAAAGAAAGGGAAAACGATCACTGGATAATACGGGGTACCCCCATTCAATCACTGGATAACTTGGATTCGATCATTGGCTACCCCCTTTCTAACATTACTTTTTCATCCGTCCTCGTATGCATTCTTTATTTTATTTCCTATACTATAATATCACTTAGCTTTTTAAATTTACTTTGACGAATTCCGAATGTTAGGAATATATCTAAATTGTATGCAATTGAATGATAAATGGACACATATCTTAAAAACATTCGACTTTATACCAATTTCGTGTCATTTTCCTCTTTGAAAGCGCTCTGAATTTGAGTCATACATATGTTGCTTGAGATTAGACGAAGACAACCTCAATTTCTAATTTTTGTATGCATACGGTGAGGCAGAATCTATTCACACGCCAGTGCAATGAAGAATAAATGGCGTTTTCGAACGCGTAGCTTTATCAAGACATAAATTAATTGGGAATCGCTTTAAAGGGATTATTTTCTCCTATCCAAATCAGTAATAATTACAAATCATGTTTTTATACTGTAAATATTTTCTGACGATATAGAAAGAGAAATGATTATTAAAAGCTTTGAAATCGTACATGTTATATTCATTTTGTATCTGTAGGAAGCTGTAAATATGTCTGGAAATCACTTATAGAAAAAAAGTATGAAAAATATGTTTTTCATCGTAAAACTATAGGCGCTCTAAGAATGGTTTCGCGTACGTGACGAAAAATATTTATGAGATTAACATGTAAAATGAATGACCAAACGGAAAATGCATTCACATATATAGAAATGAAGGTTTCTTTCTCTTTTTGCTTCGTTTCGATTCAAATGTGATTCCGAAACATGAGTTGTTATTCATTTGTGCTCTACGTAAATAGTTAAAATCGATAATTCAATAATTGTTTAAATGTAATACGATGTCTGTCAACAAAGTGCAGGGAATGGCTAAAATAAAAGGGATGTTTATTTAAAATTCATGGAAACTCGATTGTTTTTCTCATGCACTGGATTTCTCCTCTGCGCTAACATGTCGAGAAATTCTTATTTTCCACTTGTCAGAATCAATTCATTTTCTGAGAACTATTTTAGAAACTGTGATGTTTTGCAAAATTCCTTTGTATTAATGCTGGTGGCTACATCCTTTGTATTCCCCTAATTCATACACATTGAATTTTTCCACTGCAGATAACTAAAATCTACGCTAAAAAGAACCCGGTATGAGTCCCTGGAGGTTCTTATGCAGAAAGGGTCACAAAACAGTGATCAGAAAATGAACTATAACACGCTTTTGACTAGTGGGAAACAGAAATGGGAGAGTGTGTGAGTGCCATTGTAAACAGTAAATAAATATCCTTTTCTCAATCGTTACTTTATAGGCAAATCTCATATTTAAAATCTGTAGGAAAACGGAGGAGATTAGAAATTCGTAAGCCAGTTTCATAAATAAATATTAAAACAATGCAATAATTTTTATTATTGTCATACGGTTCTAATGTGTTTCAGAGATCACAAATAAAAATTTACCATTTTTAAGTTTACTTAAATTCGATGCAAAAAACTTGAATAACTTTTGTAAGAAATAGTAATTTTAGAAGTGTTCTACTTGTTCTTAAGATCTGTTTGTGCTTGCGCATGTAATACACCCATTAATCAAAATATGACTGAGAACAATATATTTTAAAAATTGTGCGGTTCGTCAACATATGGGTGACACTTAGCGACAAATATAATGCATCATGCGATGACGAATGTTGCATCTTAAAAAGTCATCTCATTATTGATTATCACTAATTTACATAACACACACGCCGAATTTCATTCAAAATTCTGTTAGGCACATGGTAGTGAATAGGAAATATTAATAAAATGTCAAAATTATATCTTTTTCTTTAATCAATTCACTGATGTATTTGGATTAAAACTACTTATTAAAAACATTACCCGCATATCATGTTTTTTTTTCTTCCACTGAAGGCATAAAAACACGTCCATCGTAATTGATAAACAAATATAACGGCAAATTATAAGTGCTGTGTTAGTATTGACGACCGCATATTTTAAGCATTTATTTATCTATCTTATTTAAAAAAAAAAAAAAAAAAAAAAGGCAAATCCGGGATGCCTTTCAAAGGACATTCTGTTTCACTCAGCAATTAATGTTGACAACAACGCGAATGAAAAAATATTTTCCCATTTTATGTTTTCGATTTTGATTAATTGTGGAATTTTTGTTCTATTAATAAAAATATCTAAATTTTAAAAATAAAAACGAACATTTTTAATATATAACTAAAAAAATTCTTATCTCTTATCTTGAATACATGTTTTATTTTGAAAAGGAAAGCATTCACGTTCCTTATATATTGTAAGGCCTTAGTCATAAAATTTAAGAAAAAATAGAATTAACAAATTTAAGATCGAACTATATATAAAATCCTGTTTTCTAAAATATGTATTGTTCTTTGCAGAACCGTTTTCGTTTGAACTGTGTAAATGAGAACTTGTTTCAAAAAATTGGCAGAAATTGATTATAATTTGTTTCATAACTCTTAAAGAAATCTGTTAAGTAACTGATGTATTTGTTTATTAGTTTAAAACTTTATCAGCGATCAAACTAAACAATTCAGCGGAAAAATTCATTTATTTCTCACTGTGCATTAATGGTTCAAATTTTGATTTATACTTTTTTACCTCCGAAATTTTTTATTTAATTTAAAAATTAATTGATTACAAGGTGTAGATTCTCCATAATTTTAGTAACAGATCTCTATGTTAGATGGCAGCACGATTCCCACAAACTTTGATGATAAAAATTGTACTTTTCGGATAGTTATCTATAGAAGTAAGATCGTATAAGTTAAGTGAATCTTACTTTTCAAGACCTTTTAGTGCATTCCGTTTACTTTTTACAAGCAATGTATGATATTGTAGGAATAATTAAGAATGAGGAAGAAGGAGAAAGGTATTATGCGAAAATAATCAACATGAAGACAAGCAAGGGTTTCGTTTTTTGAGACTTAAGTTTAAAATATTGTTACTCTCGTTTGATTGACTTTCAGATGCAAGAAAGGTACACTCAATTAATAAGCAAGTTCTTTCGAAGTGAATCTTAATTTCTGAGCCTTTCTAATAAGTACTAAATATTTCCTTTCACAGAAATCAATTAACCCTCACATACATATGAATGCACGATAGTTCCAATGCTAAGTTCGTGCAATCGCAGTGGCTCAGAATACGTAATCAGGAGGTTGCATTAACACATATATTAACTCAATGTACACCAATTGACACACACAGCGTTCTAAAACTTTCTCAGCTTTGTCTTGGGCATTTATTTTGTCAAAAGATTTGTCGATGTTTTGGTGACCAAATTATTACTAAGGCATTACTAAATTATTCAGCAATTCCACTTGGTGCATTTTCTCCTTTGTCATAAACCATCTTTCCAGCCACAATAGTCGTTCTGTAATTCAGACAACGAAGTCCAAAACTTCGTAATAATATGCATTGTTTTATAGAAAAAGGCTTTTGAAAATGCTATAATTTGCATAAAAATAAGTGGAACACATTGAAATAGTGTTTTATTTGATTAATCAAAATATCACGAGGTAAGCAAATTTGTTTTAGCCATTTTTTTTTCAAACAATCAATGCTCACAGAAAGATTTGTCTTTTAATGAAATAAATAATTCTTCGAATTTCTAAAGCTTTGTAATAAATTTTGGAAAAGGAAATCATAGGCGGTAGATCTGTTATATCCGAAGAAATTGTAACATGGGCTATTCGCGAAACTTTCCTTAAGTAACATTTGGGATTTCTTCCTGACTTTTTATATAAGTTTCCAGATTCTTTCCAACCAAATGAAATGAAGTTACGAAACTTAGGCAAACTTTAGAAGAGGAGTGAATAGATATAATCAAGTATTATAAAAGTAACAGAGAATTGAATTTGAAATAGATGTTATGATAATACGAAGAGAGCTAGTGTGATGTGTGCAAAATTTTGTAGCATGAATTGTGCAGATTAGAAACCGATGCTTTCTTGTTTAAGTACGTCTCGGTGAATTTTCTTGCACCATATTCCGGTAAACGTATTCTTTGATATATTAGTGAAGATGTTAGTCGTGGCAACGAAATTTGAATTCTGTATGTAGTAGAGAGCATTCCCCTTGTTAGAGAAATAAATGTTATTTTAAAACGTAATTGATTAGATTCCTGAACTGGTGGCTTGTGACATTTTAAGCACTTTATCTGTGCTTGGACTTCAGTTGAAATTTAAATTTGTGACTAAACTAACATTTAAGATGGCAGATGAGTTAAAAGGATTACGCCACAAAATAATGGCAAATAACTCTCCGCATCTTGATTTCATTGATTCTATTCTGATTGTTAAGTGAATAAAAGTAAGATCATCAAAAGATTTGTTTTAGGTTATCGATATCTTTTATTCTTTGTACAGCTTGCATATATTTGATCTACTGCTATAGGAACAATCGGTCGCTAGACTTTAGTCTTCACATGAACAGAAATCAACCGTTAAGGGTTTTCGAAGTAGTATATATATATATATATATATATATATATATATATATATATATATATATATATATTGTAATTACTTCTCCACATACGTTATAGAACAAAGCAGAAAAAGGCTTTACTGGCAGAATGACGTTAATAAAAACGTTGTCAGGCCGTAGAGGAAGAACAGCAAACCGAAGTTCCTTAGCAAGGAATATGACCTCCTGTAACTGCAATGGTTACGTGACACCGTCTGTTCATTCACAATACCAAATTATCCAGCATTTCTTGAGGTAAGAGTTGCCAACCTTCAAGGAACATCTGTTTCAACTGTCTGGTGTTCTGCGGAGGATAGGATCTTCCTACCAAGTGTCTCCCCAAAGCATTCCACACGTTTGATAGGATTTAAATGAGGGGAGTACGCATGGGCCTATTGCATTCCGCAGATCTCTTTTTCTAGAAGCTCCTCAACTGCAGGGGTCCTGTATCGACACTCATTGCTGTCCACAAAAATAAATTCTGGACCAATGGTACCTCGGAACAGACGCACGTATAGGAGGGTAGTTTCATCACATGAACGATCTCAGGGGACTGAGCAGTTGTCAAAAATTAGAAGCTCCGTTCGTCCTTTCAACTTAATGCTTTCTTACGCTAGCATTTCTAGCGTATTTATTACACTAACATTTCTTACGCATTCATTACCCTAACAGTCTCTTTGCCTGATTTTAGTGGGGTGAAACGGTGTCTCTACTCCAACCATATCAAATGAAGCTAAAAGTCGTTACTCTGAAACAATGCTCATCAGTAAACAGGCTGTGACCCCACTGATGAGATGTCCAGACTTTGTGCTCCTAACACAACTGTAAACGGTGCCACCGATGGGTTGCTGTTAATGGTGTGCAACGTTTGAGATGACGGGAGAATAGGCCACCTTTATGCAAACGTCTGGCAGCAGTAAACCATTATACCTCTCGCCTAGTTTCCATATGCAGCTTCTGAGTAATGTTACCAGCGAGATGTTGAAGTCAAATTTAACGATTATTGTGGATATATACGTTTTGTAGCTCCAAAGAATGAAAGAGAAACTGCATGAAAAGTGTTTCAGCTCACATCAATCACAAAAACTTCATTCTTTCAGCAAGTCATTGAAAAATTCTGAGACTTGCATGGTCTGTTTCACCACACTCGCCTTTTTCCCCATATCTTTCCCGGACAAACTACCAACGTTTCTGCTTCTTAAAAAATTTTTGAAAGGAAAATCCTTCAATCTGAAGAGCAAGTCAGTGATGTTGTAGAAAATTTCTACCAGTCCAAATCAAACATATTTTACCTGGGAGGAATAATAAGCTGCGTCGTGGAAGACGGGGGAAGGTCATATATAAGAGTTAGGAATACATAATAAATTAATATCCTTTTCTTATTTAATGAAAGCAAAATAAATATCTAATAAAAACTGGAAGTAATTTACGACTCTATGTATTATATAATATGGATGAGATTTTCGATTGATTCCAAAATTATTGGTCTTTAGAAAGTGTCAATTTCTTTCGATTCATTATTCTGTTTTAATATTCGATTGCTTTATAGAAAAATTAATTTCCGTTACCCAGTAAATTACTTTGGTGTATGACTGGAACCACAGAATTGGCTTAACACCCCGTTATTCATTTCGTAGCTAAAATATATAATCCGTAAATCAGAACTCCGGCTTCTGTTATTTATGGTTAAAGAATTAATTGTCAAAAATCAGGGATGTCAAGGTATTCTGAATGTTTTTTCGCTTTATTGAACATTTAGATTTCGTCTCCATTGTTTTTCCTTTTACTTTTTTGCATACAATTGACAAGATGAACCTTCTTGCATGTAAACCTAATATTTCAAAAAAAAAAAAAAAATTAATATCCCTTTGCGTTTACTTCTTTTTTGAAAGCAAAGTCTATGTTTATTTCGAATTTATGTGATCTGAAGCTCTCAACATCGGTTCCCTGTCGCATTCAGTGTCTAACACTGAATGATCGATGTTTCTTCGGGGAACTCGCAGAGACCACCAAAGCTTTGACACACATATACTGGTAAATTTGGTGTGTAATTATGAATATTTAAATAAACATATTCGTTCCTGTCAACTACATCATCAATAAATGCAAAATTGCTGACATAAGCTCATGATACGCAATTCACTATGATCCATCTTCATACCTTATGCTCGTTTTTCCTTCTTGGGTGTCTTCAATTTATCACCTGTTAAGTGATGCAAAAATACCACCGCCCGTTTTGTTGATACATATTGTTTTATTGTAATTTCCCTTTTTTTTTTCTTTTCTTTCTTTTTATTTATTCAGTAAATTCTTTCTCGCCGGCAAGCGCTTACACTACTTCATTACACACACTAAAAGTCTTATTACCTGACACTGTTTCTACTCCATTAATTTTATCTGTCGTTTCAATTTTCAACCGAAAGTTGATCGTTCCTGGTCTGCTGGATTCTATGTGATATTTTGTTTTTGTTTTGATTTACTTTGTAAGTCAGTGAGTATAATGTGTGCGGTATTTAGTAACATTATTAATTATTTATATTGGGTTTTTGTAAGGAAAAAACCTCTAGGGCAGGGGCCGCCAAACTTTTTGATCATCGAACCCCAAAAGTTTTATAATTTTCATATCGACCCCCTCTATAAAAATGATAAAAAAAAAAGAAAGAAACTTACCTGTTTCTTAAATAAAATAAATCATTTAAGTAACAGGTAACTTTTTTTTTCTTTTTTGATTTTGACAAAATCAAATTTTTACATAAATCAATGAGAAGGATGTCATTGATGACTCTTGGCTATATTAGAAATACTTAGTTCGAAATTTGTTAATTTCAGTTTTATTAGGCCTCGGAGCTCCACATTCTATTTATTTCTCTTCTTTTGTAAAATGGAATTAACATGACTGAAGCTAGACTCAATGATATATGAGCTTGGGAATGCAATAAAAAGGGGAAATCCCGTATTACAAGTTTTGGACATTTTTGCGTAACATTTATATTCCTGAAAAATTTACTCACAGTTAAATTATTGAAAAGCATCGTTGCTTCAAAATCAACTAATAATCAATGACTTCATTTTGCAAATGACTGTCCTTATTTTCAACTTGAGCAGAAACTATATATATATATATATATATATATATATATATAAAAAGCTTCGAAGTTCCTTAGCAAGGAATATGACCTCCTGTAACTGCAATGGTTACGTGACACCGTCTGTTCATTCACAATACCAAATTATCCAGCATTTCTTGAGGTAAGAGTTGCCAACCTTCAAGGAACATCTGTTTCAACTGTCTGGTGTTCTGCGGAGGATAGGATCTTCCTACCAGGTGTCTCCCCAAAGCATTCCACACGTTTGATAGGATTTAAATGAGGGGAGTACGCAGGGGTCTATTGCATTCCGCAGATCTCTTTTTCTAGAAGCTCCTCAACTGCAGGGGTCCTGTATCGACACTCATTGCTGTCCACAAAAATAAATTCTGGACCAATGGTACCTCGGAACAGATGCACGTATAGGAGGGTAGTTTCATCACATGAACGATCTCAGGGGACTGAGCAGTTGTCAAAAATTAGAAGCTCCGTTCGTCCTTTCAACTTAATGCTTTCTTACGCTAGCATTTCTAGCGTATTTATTACGCTAACATTTCTTACGCATTCATTACCCTAACAGTTTCTTTGCCTGATTTTAGTGGGGTGAAACGGTGTCTCTACTCCAACCATATCAAATGAAGCTAAAAGTCGTTACTCAGAAACAATGCTCATCAGTAAACAGGCTGTGACCCCACTGATGAGATGTCCAGATTTTGTGCTCCTAACACAACTGTAAGCGGTGCCACCGATGGGTTGCTGTTAATGGTGTGCAACGTTTGAGATGACGGGAGAATAGGCCACCTTTATGCAAACGTCTGGCAGCAGTAAACCATTATACCTCTCGCCTAGTTTCCATATGCAGCTTCTGAGTAATGTTACCAGCGAGATGTTGAAGTCAAATTTAACGATTATTGTGGATATATACGTTTTGTAGCTCCAAAGAATGAAAGAGAAACTGCATGAAAAGTGTTTCAGCTCACATCAATCACAAAAACTTCATTCTTTCAGCAAGTCATTGAAAAATTCTGAGACTTGGATGGTCTGTTTCACCACACTCGCCTTTTTCCCCATATCTTTCCCCGACAAACTACCAACGTTTTTGCTTCTTAAAAAACTTTTTGAAAGGAAAATCCTTCAATCTGAAGAGCAAGTCAGTGATGTTGTAGAAAATTTCTACCAGTCCAAATCAAACATATTTTACCTGGGAGGAATAATAAGCTGCGTCGTGGAAGACGGAGGAAGGTCATATATAAGAGTTAGGAATACATAATAAATTAATATCATTTTCTTATTTAATGAAAGCAAAATAAATGTCTAATAAAAACTGGAAGTAATTTACGACTCTATGTATTATATAATATGGATGAGATTTTCGATTGATTCCAAAATTATTGGTCTTTAGAAAGTGTCAATTTCTTTCGATTCATTATTCTGTTTTAATATTCGATTGCTTTATAGAAAAATTAATTTCCGTTACCCAGTAAATTACCTTGGTGTATGACTGGAACCACAGAATTGGCTTAACACCCCGTTATTCATTTCGTAGCTAAAATATATAATCCGTAAATCAGAACTCCGGCTTCTGTTATTTATGCTTAAAGAATTAATTGTCAAAAATCAGGGATGTCAAGGTATTCTGAATGTTTTTTCGCTTTATTGAACATTTAGATTTCGTCTCCATTGTTTTTCCTTTTACTTTTTTGCATACAATTGACAAGATGAACCTTCTTGCATGTAAACCTAATATTTCAAAAAAAAAAAAAAATTATTTAATATCCCTTTGCGTTTACTTCTTTTTTGAAAGCAAAGTCTATGTTTATTTCGAATTTATGTGATCTGAAGCTCTCAACATCGGTTCCCTGTCGCATTCAGTGTCTAACACTGAATGATCGATGTTTCTTCGGGGAACTCGCAGAGACCACCAAAGCTTTGACACACATATACTGGTAAATTTGGTGTGTAATTATGAATATTTAAATAAACATATTCGTTCCTGTCAACTACACCATCAATAAATGCAAAATTGCTGACATAAGCTCATGATACGCAATTCACTATGATCCATCTTCATACCTTATGCTCGTTTTTCCTTCTTGGGTGTCTTCAATTTATCACCTGTTAAGTGATGCAAAAATACCACCGCCCGTTTTGTTGATACATATTGTTTTATTGTAATTTCCCTTTTTTTTTTTTCTTTTCTTTCTTTTTATTTATTCAGTAAATTCTTTCTCGCCGGCAAGCGCTTACACTACTTCATTACACACACTAAAAGTCTTATTACCTGACACTGTTTCTACTCCATTAATTTTATCTGTCGTTTCAATTTTCAACCGAAAGTTGATTGCTCCTGGTCTGCTGGATTCTATGTGATATTTTGTTTTTGTTTTGATTTACTTTGTAAGTCAGAGAGTATAATGTGTGCGGTATTTAGTAACATTATTAATTATTTATATTGGGTTTTTGTAAGGAAAAAACCTCTAGGGCAGGGGCCGCCAAACTTTTTTGATCATCGAACCCCAAAAGTTTTATAATTTTCATATCGACCCCCTCTATAAAAATGATAAAAAAAAAGAAAGAAACTTACCTGTTTCTTAAATAAAATAAATCATTTAAGTAACAGGTAACTTTTTTTTTTCTTTTTTGATTTTGACAAAATCAAATTTTTACATAAATCAATGAGAAGGATGTCATTGATAACTCTTGGCTAGATTAGAAATACTTAGTTCGAAATTTGTTAATTTCAGTTTTATTAGGCCTCGGAGCTTCACATTCTATTTATTTCTCTTCTTATTAACATGACTGAAGCTAGACTCAATGATATATGAGCTTGGGAATGCAATAAAAAAGGGAAATCCCGTATTACAAGTTTTGGACATTTTTGCGTAACATTTATATTCCTGAAAAATTTACTCACAGTTAAATTATTGAAAAGCATCGTTGCTTCAAAATCAACTAATAATCAATGACTTCATTTTGCAAATGACTGTCCTTATTTTCAACTTGAGCAGAAACTATATATATATATATATATATATATATATATATATATATATATATATTCAATTCTACGTCGGTTACATCCTATTGTCATAAATTTGAAAAAGTATCGAAAATCTTTACGGAACAATGAAATTTTAAACAAGTTTAATTTAAATTGAAAGCTTAAAATAATTATCCATGCTTAAATTAATGCAATATCTCTTCCTTGGTGACGTGTTTGAATATCATTGAACTTTGCAAATACATTGACCAAGTATGAAATGTTTTTATTTGTTTGCAATTCGTTACTTAAGGCTGGATTAATTTCAGCAAAAAATTCTGTAAATGTTTAAACAATTCAGCAAGTTTTTGTAAACATGAACCTCTTGCCTACTATCCCATTTAAGATTGTATTAATAATTGGTTTAGTAGCTCATCATTTTCCTCGCAAAGTTTATCAAAAAGTCGTGATTTAAGAGGTTGGGCTCTAATTTGATTGAATGATTTAAAACACAACTGTAATATATTATGAAGATCGTTACTGAAATATTTTGCTACTAGATGAGTTTTATGTAATACACAATGAATGATACGCAAGCAAAACACAGGTACTTTTTCCTTAGTAAAGTTCGAAACATCGCTAGTGGTCTACCATATCAGGCGCCCCATCTGTAGATACTGCAGTTATATTATTTATTGAAATTTCATGCTTGTTCAAGTATTCTTTTAAACACTGATATATTATTGTTCTTTTTATGTCAGTTTCAAGATATTTAGCAAATAAAAATTCGTCAATAATCTGACATTTTATTTTACTAAAATACCTTACATAAGCCATAAGAATGGAAGAACTTCCAAAATATGCTTCATCAAGTTGGGTAGAAAACTTGCAATTTCTTAGTTCCAAAACTACAATATTTTCCACATCTTCGCTCGTTTCATCGATTCGCACTTAGTGAACGCTTCTTAAAACAGTGGTAGAATCTTTTTTTAATTACAGTTTCAATGGTCTGTTTAATAAAAGGTATAATTATTTCTTCTAAGGTTGAACAAGGTTTTCCCTTTTACGCAATATTGAGGGAAATATTGCATGAATATTTTAACCCGCCTTCATTATCAATTTCAATTGACGGCTTAATAAATTGTTTTATGGTTAGTCGAATTGCATACGCTTCTTTGAGTTTTTTAAAATAATCCAAATTTTATTCTTTCTATCCAAATGCATTCTCTCAAGGTGATCATTTAATTTGGCCGGTTCCATGGCATCATTGCTAAACTTTTTCCCACAAAGAAGGCACAAAGGTTTTCTTTCGTTCATTGGTGAAGGTATAAAACCAAATTTTAAACATTCCACTGAATATTATCGTCATTTTTGTTTAGAAGTCGACGCTTCCATTGCGGTATTAGTAGAACCCCCTAAAAAAACAATTATTATTCAGTCAAAAAAATCTACTTCTGCGAAAAAAGAAACACAGGTTTGAAAATGCTGCTGATAAAGAACAACGAAAGTCGCCACTCTCTAGAGACGAAGCCGTTATGCAAAAGAGATGGGTGACGAAATGATGATTCCATGCAGATCATCTTCCAGCTTAGGCCATCTTGAAGCAAAACGGAGCAAGATTAGGTTCTCACAAGTCTGGAATGAGTAACACGTCCCGAAACACCCATACTTTAAACGGCAAAAAAAATTAAATTATTATTTAAAAAAATATGCAGGAATGAGAAATTAAATAAGCTATAATCTATTATATGAAAACTTTACTCATTATATTGTAATTATAAATGGCATTCCAAACAAAAATTGTAGATACTGCGTTACTGTCAATAAATTTGCGATTGAATAGCATTGGTATTCATTCATTGACCCCTAATTATACTATATCGACCCCTGGGGATTGATATCGACCACTTTGCCGACACCTGGAGTATGGTGAACAATCATAAAAGTAGTTCGTGCATTCTCAACTCTTTTATGCATTCCAGCCCCTTTCGAAAAAAAAAAAAAAAAAACTTCTCTTCATTTATACCCTTAGACACCCAACCATCACCCCATATATATACACTGTATAATAAAAAAAATCAACTCACCAAGAAAGAGTTGCCCGATTGGAATGAAATTGCCTATGGAGCGGAACATGCGAATGATTAAACATTGGCGTCTAATGAATTAACTGCAAGAGCCCAACGCATCAGGACTGCGCATTCAGCAGGTTTATATAAGGAACGATTCTCAATCGGATCGTCAAAATTTCGGTTGCATTTCGATTGTGGATATCTTACGTCGGGTGTAATAATGCCTCGCCGAATTTCGTGAAGAGGCCAGAGCTTAAAATAGGTCGTGCTATTGGAATGAAAGAATCTGGTTGGACGAATCGAACAATTGCTCGACATCTAGGTGACGATTAGACGATGCTGGCAAGAGTAGGTCAACAACGGCAGATATCAGCGTCAAAACGGCACCGGTTGACCGAGAACCACAACAGAACGGGAAAACAGAGCTATTGTCAGAGAAACTGTTACAGAACCAGATTTGTCGTTATCAGCTATTCACTGCGTGGCCTGCACACATGTATCCAATATGATAGACGATGAGAGAGCAGAATTCACGCTCGCGCCAACCATTACGTCGCAGACGTGTTTGACGACGTTCAGGCCAGCGTGGGGATCCTGCTTTCACTATCGCAAGCCACACAGTCCCACAACAGGGCATTATGGTTGGGGGTGCCATCTCCTTTGATAGCCAGATCTCTTTGATAGTCACTTTTGGCTCAATAACAGCACAACGGTACTTAGACGACATTTTACGGCCGGTTGAGTTACCGTTCCTTTTGCGACATCCAGGACGTACTTTTCAATAAGATATTGACCGGCCGCACGAGGTGGCTTTTGCTATTAATTGCCTACAAGTTTTCTCTAAACTTCCTTGACCAGCTTGGTAGCCTGATCTCTCTCCCATAAAGCACAATTTGGGCGTTAAGGGAAGGTGATTGCAACCATCCCGGAATATTGATGATTTAGCCCAACAGCTAGATACAATTTAGCATGGAATTTTGCAGGACACCATCTGAGAAATTTATCAGTCTATGCCAACCCGGGTGAAAACTTGCATCCAGGACAAAGGTGAACCAACACCTTATTGACTTCATCCCTTTGTAACCGCCAAATTGTGAAGTAAATCAGTCAATTGTTCTGAAATTTCAATCATATCTTTTTCTATGTATGTTCTACACATCCAAAAAATTTTATTGCAATCGGACAACTCCTTCTCGGCGCGTGTAGTTTTTTTAATTATAGAGTGTACACCCACCCACCCACATTTCTTGTCAAATATAATATTAATATCCATATTATTCTGAATTTTAAAATTAATATCTAAAATATCTGTTTACATTAGTTTTAATAAAATTTAATAAGAAGAATAAAAAGATAAATTTGGTTTAACATGTGGTTTGAAGTTAATTTGAAAAATAACAAGATTGTTAATATATCTAAATAACTTGAAACTATTATTTCTATAAAATTAATTCATAAAAATGTAAATATATATTAGCAAGACTATTGCTATCAGGATCTCCTTGAGGTGTGTTCTTAATTTGTTTAAAGTTTTTTCCATTATAAGTCATATAAATTTCTCTTAATACGAAATTAATAAGAAATATTACAATTATTTTTTTTATTAATTCTTTGATATTGTCTAAAATAAATTTAATTAAATCCTAAATATCTATGGAAGCAAAGAAATCTTTAAAGTCATAACTTATGTCTTTATCTTTTATATAATTATAATTTCATAACTATTTTTAATCTCAGTCTTATCAAATCTGTCTATAGTATTTTGTAAAATCTCTTGTAACATTTTTTACCTGATTTAGTTGGTTAGATATTGAAACCATTAGTAATAGTTCTTACTTCAATAGGAACTGTATGAAATTTAGGATTTAGAAATATTTAAGGAAATTTTACAATATTCATTGAGTAACTTGTTTTATTGTATAATGCTTTAATTCTATTGGTTATTTTTCTATCACTAATAGTAACTATAATTAAAACACTATTATTAATTAGATGTTTATTATTGATATTAACATATAATTATTTGCCATAATGACATAGTTATCAAGGTCCTTATTAATATAACAAATAATGCATTCATCTTGTCATTTTTTATAGAATCTAATCTTTTGCAATATTTATCCTTAAAACTCAAATATTTAAAATCGTCATTAACATAGAACTTATATACTTTTAAAGCTTCTACAGGCAAATTATATCAACAGCCAACTTAGTTATAAATACATTCACTAATTTTTTTTAAATAACTAGAACCGTTTGAATTTATAATTCTGAATCCTGTAACTTTGTTCATAATCTCTTTATGATTTTGATTTTTATCCATAACAATATTTAGATTGCATAAAATTGCATGTTGGTACTCATGATTTATGTATTTATTTATAATCCTCACAATTTCAAACAAGCTTTCGCTGCAAATCGTTACAATAATAAATCAAAAGTCCCATATTTTCATTTAATTTAAAAGCTTTTTCAATATCAATATTATTAATAGGAATTAAAGTTTTATTCTTATTGAAATTATTGTTAAAATTTATATTGTCGTCCAAGGATTTATTCATAAATATAATATTGCAATGTTATTTTTTTGATTATTACAATTACAGTCATCAGTTTTATATTTATGAACTAAATATTTATAAAATTACCTAAAATGCATACAATATATTGTACATATCGTTGAGGATATTTGTAAGATTACAAGTACTATCTATATTGTTTACTTTGATAACAAACCCCCTTGGAATTTTAGTTCCTCTTTTTTTTTCTGATCAAAAAGAAATTATTTAATACTTTTAAATCTGAAACTGTTTTCAAATTTATTATTTAAGCTGCATATTTTTTCTTTAATGGCCTCCATATCTATACATTTTTGGATTACATTTAGCTCTATTTTTTCTTTTATTACTATTTATAGGAAACGTTGAGTATATTGTAAATTTCGTTTGAATTTGAATATTATTTTTATTAAAAATCATAACATTAGACCATTTGGGTATAAAGTATTATAAGCTCTAATATATGACAAGGTAACAACAATTATCTTTTATTGTTAAGTACACTTAATAATAATTATTAACACGGCTTTTTCAAATTTATAGGCATAAAAGTGTCAAATTTCAATTTTATTGCAATTTTTAATATCCCTTAAGTTATTAGTACCATGTTTATCTTGATTAATACGTATAATAATATTATTGCAAGAGTATATAACAAATATATTTGAAGTACTGTAATTTATATTTTAGTAAGTAAATACAGTTATAAGTTTTGCAAACAATAAATTTGGAATTAATATTAAACTGAGCATTATTAATCATTTTATATGTTTTGATTTTCTTATTGCTACATAAATTGTAATATATAATTTATCATTTTTAAAATTATGATAGTAATCCAGATTTTGTATACTATTATCCTTATTATGATTATTTTTACTATGTAGACAAATATTATCATATTCATTCTTACATTAACTATTCCAGAATATTCTTGTTTTATATTTCTTATGGGTTTGTTTATAAATAACTTCCTCATTTATTAAATCATCTTTGGCAAACGTATGATATAGATCATAGTTACAAGCAAGTTCGTTCTTACCTTTATCAATAACATCACACATTTTGCCTCCTGCAAACTTCTTACTCAATTTATAATGGCTATATCTCATTTACCTTACAAAATTAGCCCACAAATCAATTTTGCAACATTTTCCAAAAACTCATATCATCATCCTTTTTTTTTAATGAAGTCACCGACCAACTAAATGTAAATTAATTCAAAATTAAAAATTATAGAGCTAATTGAAAATATAAGACTTACTTCCTCAAACCATCCACTATAAAAAAAAAATTAAGAAAGAATTAAATATATAAATTTTAAGAACATTTTATTTGGGAGTCATAATATTAGTTATTTCTCGTCTTTTTGATGATTAGAGATTTATTGATTTGTTAGCGTTGGAGTGCTTTCTTAGAAAACTAACTAATATAATGACTCCCAAATAAAATTTTCTTAATATATATATATGCGTGCGTGTGTTTGTTCAGTTTTGTACATGCAACTTTTTTTTTGACAATTAGTGGTAAAAACTGATTATTTTATAAATTTGAGAATCTGATTTTGCAATTGCAAATTTTCGAAAATGAAATTCATTTGCTTTTTGAAAATGTTTAGAGAAAAACGTTGTGGTAAAGGTTTTGAAACTGAAAGTTTTATATTTTAGAGGCATATCAAAATATTAAATTGAATCGTGTAGCCCAATTTACCATTTTGTAAACATTCACTAAGTTTAAGTATCACAAATTTAAAATGTGTATTTTAAGTATTTCCTCCTTTTTAGGATTATTAAGAATTGAAATTTTATTAGGAATTGCAATAATAAAACGTATAGTAAACTATAGAATAAAATTTAATATTTTTATCTCATGTTCCACCCCTTAAGAAATAATTACCTGAGAGAGTCATTCCAAATGGATATAATTAAAAGAAATTAACTGAACCCACCAGTTTTAATACTAAGTATATAGCATTTCGATTTGTATTATAATGCAAGAACACTTATTTCGCTCTTTCTCTAAGAGAAATATCACTTTGCGGAATCATTTTTTGAATTTCTAAAAAGAACTAGTAATTAGTATTTCATGCAATGAACACTTTAACAGTTCCTTCCCTATTTAATAAGAGTTTGGTCTCTTATTAATATTCATCTAAATCCTTATAAACAAAATGAGAAACGCCTGATGAAGATTGAAATGTTCATAAACTAGGTAATTACAGAGTTTCATCTTTCTAAACTATACTTACTTCTATAAACACATATATTAATTTCACGATGTGAGCTAAAAGCACAATTAATTATCAAGATTAACAGACATGAATACATTAGGTGTTATAATTTGCAGTGTGTCTAATAATCTGAAGCTTCCAGGTGATAATTGATATACATTAAAACAGATTGCGGTGCGCGTTTTTTTAAATGTTGCGTTGCATTTACATCTTCAAAAAATGATGAAAAACAAATTAGATTGAATACTTTTATCATCAAACGAAAATAATTATTTTTTTATTATTATCTTCGAATTGTGAGCCATTTATTTGGAAATTTTGAAAAAGATTCCTTCTTAATAATACATAAAATTATATTGCGTGCAAAAGTAGTCATGATTTTCAACGTTACTACCTTTGAAAAATTACGACCTTGGCATTTTTGGCGCCGTAGGGATACTCAAAAAATGCCGCTTCACGCTCCTCTCTAACTGCATAAGTTTTTTTCCCTCTAAATTATCTGCATGAGTTATGAAGTTTTCCTGCTTTCTTATTACTTCATTTCACCAATATTTACTTCACCAATATTTTTCCAATTGCGTTAAGCTTCATTTGAAAATGAACTAATTTTAAATAACCAAAAAATGTTGAATACTAACAGAGCACGGATTCTTTTCACTCAAAGTATACTAGCCAATCACTCGAGACTTGTTCTCCATTTTTAAACAATCCCGTGTAGTGTTTTTCACTAAATCTTCGATATGAAATTTGATTGTCAATCGGGAAATCATGAATCGAATAAAATAGAATTTTATTTATTTATTTCGCGCTCTAAGATCAAGCGGATCTGTCGCTCCTAAATTTTGCGGTCGTCAGCATTTGCCTGCCTTGCTTACTGTTTAGGACCGGTCTAGCCTAACGTAATCTACGTTAAAAATTGAAATTATTCATAGCAGTAAGCTTTGCTTTCTTTTAAATAAAGTTATGAGTTTAAAAAGAGATATTTGTGTTATGCCGTGAATAAATTTTGTTTATTTTGCATCACTCGTAAAATAAACCCTTCGAAATGAAACTGCAGAAATTGAATCTTATTCTTTGAAAACGCGAGATTATATCATGCCAAAAGAAAATGACCATGTAAGGCTAGTATAATGTCTGGTATACAATTGAGCAATGATGATGAAATATTATATATTATTTCGCAATACCTTAGATATATAAATTATAGCGTTAATATGTAAATGAATAGTGTTTATCTTAGTTATAAGGAAAAGAAAATATAAGTTTTCTAAACACTATTATGGTCAACTAATGACTCTTATATCGTGCTTATGGTGCGTGTCTAAGGGCCCTTCATGACTGGTAATGCTCAAATCGAGTCACAGGTCCGACCCTGGTGTTATCAAATATCCGGAGTGCGTAATGGTGAGAGAGCTTCCTCAGAGTAAATAAAACTGAGCTTCAAGGTCTTGACGTAGAGAGGTGTGGAAGTTAGAATAGTCAAATATGCACTCTGATGTTACCCGCCTTAATCTAAATTTTGACAGTGATGCACCCCTAATAGAGTTCTGGAGCAGCAGTTTCCAACAGGGCCCGTACCACCCACCGGCTAAAGATATCTTAGGGGGTATTTTAGATCCTAGGCTAATTTACAGGGTTGATGACCAACTGTCGTCCTTCCTAGGCAATGTTCGGAAGAACGCGCTTAAAAGCTTGATTAATACTTAAGTTCTTGCGTATGTTTCAATAAATAGCTATAAATGTCTTTCAAGTAAGTTCAATACATAATTAAAGTAAGTGTAGGTAAATTATACCTTTCCGACTAATACCTGAATGAATCGCTACAGGCTCAGTGCACCACCATAAACATCTCAGTATGTTCTGGTTTGATCAACAAAGCTTATATATAAAAGTTTGGACGTCAGGATAAAGCATAAGTTCCTACCAACACGAATTCCTGAATGGGATATTAATCTTATGTGAACAAGTTTTCAAGTATGCAGCCACATCGTAAGCTAACTTGCCTGAAAGGTTATGTATTCTGATCAGTACCATTTTCGAAGCTAAAATGCATCCATCCATCCATCTCTATATTATAAACATTCTGGAAAGTGGCTGAAAATCGTTGCCACTCCCCCGCTTCTTTCAAGGGAAGCTGATCATCCTAATCCAAGTTCAACATCTGCAAGAAATTTTTGCTTTAGCACCTAAAGAACCAAAAAGCACAAGTGGGTAAAATATGCGCACTGTGATGATAGTACATGTCTCTTAGGGGTACCCATTTATTTTTCTTTAGGTAACCAAATCTTTTTTTTTTTGGTACTTTGAAAGAAAAACAACCTTTCATTGACTTCTAAGGGACATCTAAGTGCCTTCGTTGCATCTGGAACGCAGAAATTTCTTCGCTGTTTGCTGCTAATTCAGGATTATTACTATACCACTTGTGCATTGACATATCTTGATAAGCCAATTATATCGCATTGAAATTCTTTTGCAGTAGCTAAATCATTGAAACCTGTCAATACGTTATGCGTGTACTGATCACTATTCAATACAGCAGAAGCTAGAGGGAAGTTTTCTCTTTCATCCATTGAAAGTAGTCATATTGTTCACATAACCGAAAACTATGCACTTACATCTCCGTAAGTGACTGTTTCAAACTGAAAGTTTTCGCTGGATCCTCCACATTATTTTTCTTCAATAGTTTTGGAATTTCCTCTTAGATAGGTTAATTAAAATCCTTCTATACATATTTTGGATATTTGTTTGTGAAAGCATAGAAATATATCCTAAACCTCACTATTACAGCAAATAAATCACCTTGAATTTCGCCTCCGTTAAGTGAATTGAGTTCATTGAGATTTCTTCATTGGTTAAAGTAGAAGAGTTGAAAACAACTTGATGTGGATTAGTTTTACTTTCGGGGGATTAACACCTAAATGAGGAATGTAGTCTGATGCATTATTTTCTTCATGTTCATTAATTTCATGCATGTACACTTGCCCACTATACATAATATTAAATCAAAGTTCTAAGTGATCAGATCTCTAAAAATAGTTTCGAAGTACATCATATGTCCTAAGCTGTTTCTTAATTGACTTAAGCACGCCGGGTCCTCTTTTAGAGGAATTTTGATTAAATGCCTCTCAGTGTCATCTCTCTCATACTGCCTTCAAAATGTTACGCATAAAATAAATTATTCTTATTTTTTTTTGGCTTCGAAGATACATCTTTTTCTATTCCTCAAAACTATTTAAGAATATATTGTTTAAAATTATATATATATATATATATATATATATATATATGCTCCTTTTATAAACCTACAATTATTCTCTTGACTGTAAGGATTCTCTTTTTCTGAAGATATTTCTCCTGTCTCAACGAGGCCAAAGACAGTATTTTGTAAAATTAAACCACAGTGTTTTGCATTCGAATTTGACGAGTAGATATGCTTCAGCACCAATAAGCATATTTACTCGTTTTAATAAATTAAAAGACCACGTATGAAAACATGAAATTTCTCAAAAGTATCTAAATCCACAGTACTTTTTGGAACGTTTGAAAAGTCTTAGACTTTTCAGGCTTCTTCAGTCTTTTTTAGTAACAGAAGTAATAACTACGGAACGAATTTACACGGATGCGTCATTAAGACCTGAACTGAAAACATTTATTTGCTCTCTGTTTCTTTAATCTCAACATCTCCACACAATTACTTCTTAAGAAATTACACTTCGAATCATTATCAAATAAACATCTGCATCTACGGCCGTAATCGTCTACTTAATAAGATCACAGTATTCAAAAGAGATCCATTTTGAGTGTTAAAATGATCATAAGTGTTATGATATTCCGTGTAACGAAATCAAAAGTATCTATATTTAATGGGTAGCTTTCCTTCTTTCTTTTTTCCTCATCTTCAGATGATGAAGCAAAACCACTTTCATTCCTGTGATTATATTGATTAACGCGTATTGGTAACGTATTCAGTTCTTGCGAGTGGGTCGGCATAGTGAGGAAGGGGGAGGGGGAAGAGACTTCAAATTATAACTAGAAGAGTTATTTTTGTCACTTCCGGATGAAAGGCAGTATCAGCGTAACCGTTTTACTCATGGAAAATGGCTCAAAAAATAACAATAAATTTGCTCAGCAACACCACATCAGCGTTCACACAGCACTAAAATAAATTGCACGTGGCATGGCCGTGAACGTCACAGTAGCAAAATTTTTACCTACGTTGTGATACATGGCATATCAGTTAAGAAAAATGAATGAAATGAAACTTATTTCAAAAATAAATTATAAGTGTGAAATGTTGTTAGTATACTTACGATAACGAATGTACTTATATATACCCACTAAACAAGTCCAGTTACCTAATATCCATACTGTGTTGTAAAAAATATCGCAATAAAGAGAAATTGAAAGACAGAAGACAATTTAAAATTTTACTTCCGCTAACAAAAATAACTGCAGTAAACTGTATCTCAAAATCGTTTCTTCACTATCACTGATTCTTCGCAAATCTGATATTTCGAGGGGGAAATATAGTAGCTCTGAGATCTCGCTAGGGCGAAAAAGACGCATAGACTCGTATAAAGGAAATAATTAAAAGAAAAATAAAGTTCGTAGAAAGCAGCCGGATGGTCTTCTGTCTGAGGGCAGCACCAAGGGGATTTACAATGACATCCTACGGAATATTTTTCAAATGTACCTAACACTGCTTAGGTAAAAAAGCTGCACACACTGAAAGTTTTAGGAAACGAATGTCGAAACGCCTTGGCTTTTCTTCCAAAAATTAAGGTAAAACAAAAATTTTCAAGTCTCGCTGCTTCTAGTTTACGAGCCCGGTGTTTTAGGAAACTCATTCATTTTTTGTAATATACGTGTCTTATCTTTTAATTTAACTCAAATTCCTACCAAAATTTAGAGGATGAATTTAATTTCAGAAGTAGAATATACAATAATGTAGCTTCAGTAAAACCTTCAATTTTTTGACCCTAAGTTTCTAAGAATATAAGGCACTCTATGGAATTCACTAATAATTTTAGCATGGCATGTTAAGACCCATTCTGAAAAGATGGAATAGACATTACTGAACAAGAACGAATACATGATTTTAAATGGGATAGTATTATAATATTACTTAAATTGCTATTAGGCGCACACGCTAAAAATATATCTCGAAAAATAGGTAATCTTGAATGTTTAGATTACAAGTTGGCAAAGCTGGAGAACCGGAAGTCCCAATGTTTCACATCCGAAATAATATTTACAATATTATTTCCTTTCACAGAATCTTTAGGTTTTTCTAGGCTTGTTTTTAAGCGATTCGCTTGCAAACACAAATTATCAAAGCCAGTTGTATCTCTCGTTGCTAGTTAATGAATGCTTAAAAATATTCATTACTACAATTAACAAATTATCACTAAATAAACTCGTGTGAAAAACTAAGTCAGTTTGCACATAATGCCGAATTTTTGAAAAAATAAAGGATACATTTTAATGGAATTTGATATGAATATACATTTGTAACAGAGAAAGACATGCACCGTTCAAAAGCCACTTTAAGCTCGCATGATTATCAATAAAGCTCTTAGTGCATGGATGACCGAACTCCACATTGTTAAGTTGAACTGAAAATGAGTCTAATAGGGAGTTTTATCCACTCTCCCGGCCAGAGAAGTTTTTGCATACTGGAAAAGAGGCAGTTGAGGAGTCCCTGTGGCAGTCTATCCCATGCCTGTAGCAAGGCAGTTTTTTGCTCTGGGATGGGATGGGAATGATGATATGCATTTGCTTTTCTCAGAACGTTTCCCAGACATATTTCTATAGAGTTAAAACCAGGATATCTGGCTGGTCAATTCATGCGGCGAATATCCTCACTTTCCATATAATGGTCGATCAGCCGAGCTTTGTGTGGATGAGTGTTGACGTCCATTGACTTTAATACAGATCTAACTGCGCCCCTGCGTCAAACATAGGGCTTTAAGATCTCTTCTGTATATCTCATAACAATCAGGAAGCCTCTGTCAAATACATACAGGAGGTTCGGCCGTTCAACATAATGCTGCCCAAATCATTATATTTCCACCACAGCAATGATCATTTTCTCTCACATGGGTATTGTGTCCCATGCTCCCTTCATATACAAGCATGCTGAGAATCAGTGTAGAGGTTGAATTTCATTTGTATAAAGCATGGTGCTGCACTGAAGTCTGGTCCAAGGCGCATGTTGTCTACATCATGTGAACACGCTCTCTTGTGAGCTTTAGTGAGAGGGGTGCAAATAACGTGTCTTCTGATGTACACTCCTTTTTATGAAACCTTCGGGCAACTATTGATCTCTGAAACTCTGGTTCAAGTGGCATCATTCATAACACGTGAGAGGAGTCAATCTGTAGCAGTCCAGTGTCACCCCACTAAAAGTGACAAATAAAGATCCTCAACCACCATTGTAAATCTTGATCGACATAGTCCAGACCTTCTCTGTATGGAACCAGAATTCTAAGACATTTGCAACAAATTGCAGACAAAAATGGACGTTACATTAAGTTCAGTAACCACCTGTGCTTAATGTAACGCCCATCTTTGTGCTTGTGATTGGTTGGCCTCCAATCTTTTGACAATAATGCATCTCTTTCATTCATTCAAATATTCGCAGCTACTTATTTTACCTGATACCTCATACAATTACTCAACTATTGCGAGGTATCCTGCGAATATCGCGAAGGAGTACAAACACATAGATCACCGACAACGCTTCGTGCGCTCATATCGCCTCCACAATCTCACAATTCCGCAGACACGCACATTTAAATTTTACATATTCGACTCTGAATATTTGCACATAATTCTTCGGCTTCATAATTACTTCTTTGAACCAAAACTTCCATAAAAATAGACAGCATTTGCAAATTCTCTTAATTTTGTACAGGAGTGTACATTAGTTAGTTCAAAATTTAAAGATTCTATCTTACTATCACGTAATTCGTGCTTTATTAAATCTTATCTAAAATTGAAGTCTTAGTCCTCAATTTCGATATTTTTGCTTTCAATACCTTCTTAGTAGTTTTCGCTGCTATAAATTCTAATCCAGACATTTTAGAAAAAAAACTCAATTCTTCGATGCAGAACCTAAAATCACTCGAATAATGGATACTCTCTAAAAGTACAAGAAAAAAATTCACAGTTCACGGAAACACAATTTACTTTCAAGAATAGTTTTTTGATACGGGAGAACCAATTTTGAAGCCAAATGGCTCAAATTGTGCATTTCAGCCCCCAGATTATCGTTGTTAAGGGAAAATGTGTCAAATTGATAATATGTAAATGTGTTTTCAAGCCAAAAGTTGAATTTTTAGGCATTTCTACATTCCCCCCCCCCGTCTAGTTTTAACAGAATCATAGACATCTGACCTCGCTTGCGCAATGGCAGAAAGTGGCGGTGGGCCGGTAGGGTAAGGCGTTTACATTTATAGTTATGTTGCGCGTTCAGTTTCTACTTAAACCATTGTTTTTCGCGCTTTTGCAGTCTTTTAAATTGCTAAACTTATGTTTTCGACTGAGTGCAATGCTTAAATTGTGATTCTTAACAAGTTACTTAATTCAAATGACCACTTTAAAGACCAATTATATGATCACCTGTTTCACCCAAAGGCCCTAAATTTATTAGGCAAGTCATTTGTAGCTTGCCAAAACAAGTGAAGTGACATCGGATCAAATATTTCCGTTCACTTTGCCAGAAGAAGGCGAATCTTTCTTAGACCTGCTCGTAATGATGCAAGTATTGAGTCTCAGGAGGTTTGTGATATCGAGTCAGACCAAGAAGAATTCGAGGACAACCTGTATTGCGAATATCATTCACAGTCAGATTCCAAAAAGCATGGTCACCGTTCCCAAAACAAATACATAGTTCCAGATACTGAATATATTCCATCGTCTAAAAGAAAGAGTTCAGGTTTGTATAGCATATGTTAAAGAATAGGAAACTTACAAAACCAAAGCCATTGCAGGCACAAAAGACGAATGGGCTACCCCCCACCTTTTTTTTTTTATTATTATTAGTTTCATTATCCAAAAGAAGTTGGATAGCAAGCTGGACTGCCAGATACAAAGGAACAGAATCTTACAAAGTAGAAAGATTTAAAGAATATATTTTCAGGAAATATTCAAGGGGAAAAAGTTAAAAATCAAATCTCTGTTATAAATAAAATAAAATAAACATAAGTTATTTAAAAATTAAACGAATTGATATCTTTTAAAGGCAAGGCAGAACATGCAACGAAAGATGGATTTGAGTCCTGATATGTGAATCGATGAAGGATAGGAAAATACAAGTCCAACAAAGGCCTAAAATTATCTCCGGAATTCTGAATTTAAAAATGGGAGACAGGGATTGAGATATCCAGAATGTGACATTAAATACGCAGGTGATCAACAATCTCTCAAGATGTTTTTTGTATTGTAACAAAAATTTTTCTATTGATTGTTCTTTTATCAAATCTTCTTATGAATGCAATGATTTATAATGCTGACCTTACTGTTAATGAAGTCCTGTATTTTGATTATTTGCTACAAAATGTTATTTAATGGTTTTCAGTTTAAAAAATCAAAATAAATAAATAAAAATATTTAAAAAAAAAATGAAAGGAAGAAAAGAAAAGATCCAAAAGGAATTGAATGCCTATCATGAGATTGTAACCTTACCCCACTTGCCCGCCGTTGCTCGCTGCCAGTGAGCAATCGTTCTCAGATGTCTACGGTGCTGTTGAAAATGGTAAAGGAAGTCGAAAAAGGCATAAAAAACTCGAACTTTCATCTTGAAAACACATTTGTAAGTGGCCTTAATGAAGCATTTGCCCTTAATAACTTTAATTTGGGGGTCGAAATGAACAGTTGGAGCCATCTCGCGTCCAAATTAATAAATCCTCTAAGCAAAACACTCTTCTTATTAGAAACACTCACAGTTCTCGTAAAGCTAGCACGTTTTTAAATTTATAATATACTATCATCCAAAGGGATGACTTGGATGCGGGAGGACTTGAAGCTTCGCTAAATTAAACATGCATCGGCCTCGCTACGTGATGGGTCTTAAGAGGCATCAGCAATTGAACCAACAACTCAACGGAAGCAACATCGTCTGTGAGTTTGCGATCGTGACCACTAAGCCTAACACGGTCGCTAGTAACATTTATTATCTTCTTATCCAAAAAAAAGTTTTACTTTCAGGTAAAAAATATCTGCAAGTAAAACTTGTTTATTTTGTGTCGTGTTTTCCCTTTCTTATTTACTATGTCTTAAATTGACCTCCTCAGACACTGTCTCATTTGGCGCCCTTTCATTGACAAATGCATCTCGAGCATTAAACGATGCCTTTTACTATATTTTTTTTTTTTAAAAAAAAGCAAGAGAGAACACTAGTTAAAACAAGGTGGTTAAAAATTAAATTAAAACTGCAAAAGTTGAAACTAATGTCAAGTATAGAATCCTTCTCATCTTGAAACTTCAGCTCAAGAACAAATTAAATAGTAAAAATCTGAAAATATTCACGACTTACTTAATTGTACAAAATACAAAATATATGTGGAAATAATGAAAAATCTAGTTTCATTCATCTTCTTAACCATGTAGTACATTAAACACTTGAGTGTTTTTATTTATTGCTTCACGAATAACGCGAACAGTAAATTAAGTTTTACTGACAGATACGTCTTCTTTCAATTTCCTGGAAGATGTTACTTATTTAAAAATGCTATGGCTTTTGACTCTAAGGTCAGTTCTTTGATATTTGTTTCCCTCCAAGAAGTACAAGTTTTGTTCAATTTTACCGTAATAATTTCTTGGGAACGATTAGATGCATGCGATGAGAATTTGATTATTAAAATTGCATCATGTTCCTCCAACGTGAAACGTGACGACCCCCTACTACACAAGATATTGCTTTGTCAGACTAGATTTATTTATTTTGACCCGTAACATGTATTATTCAAACTACACGTTAACATACAGTAATAAATGAGTATCTATAACCCTTTCTTACCTTAGTCTAATTTAAATATCTTAGTACAGATGTATGCACACAAGCACATAATGATATGCGGATTTCCATTAAAATTAAAATTTATTTCATCTTGTTTAAATTTTGACAAAAAATTATAATGTACACGAAAGCAGATGGAAAGTGAGATCTACAAAAATAAATGAACAGCAAAAACATCGAACCTGTAAGTGACGATGATGCGAGGAATTTATTTTTCGACTGTTAAATGCTCAGTAATTTATTTGAGTAGATAAATTTCATTCGTTCAGCTTCGTAGTAAACATGCTTCAACAGAACTTTTATCTCTGTCATAAATATTCGTTAATATAATTCCTCTGTACTCATGTTGTTGATATAAGAGTTCTAAAAGTAAAACACGAAATAAATATTTGAAAAATAACAAATGCGTGTGTATGGATATCATTAAAAATTTATGTGCATGGATTGGGGTTTAACGTGCATAAGTGTCGACATTGAAGTTTATGCCCTCTTATTAATTTAAAATTAAAGTTATTTCATGGGCTGCGAAAATTTTGTTTTGCTCTTTTTCCTTCTTGTTTTAAAGTTAGGTGTTATTTTATAAATAAAAGTGCTTTACATTTTGTTAACGTGACGACCTAGAATGGCCGCGAGTGGTAACAGGAAAAAATGAATAATAACGGGTTCATCTTTAGAATACTAATGATTACTCTATTAACGTGACAACTTTTAGCGCTAACTCGAAATTGATGGGAAAAAGAACTTAGTGGGTATAAATCATCCTTACTAAGAAGAAAACTTAAAAATATCCACTCGAATTGAAAATTTTACGATCTATTCTTTTTTTTTATATATGTATAAATATAAGTGCGGTTTGCTAGTAATATTTAAAATTCAGAATTAATCACTTCTAGAAAATAATCCCTATAGATTATTTACAACCACTTTCGCTTTAATTTATATACCGGTGAATTTAAAATATATACTTTATCAGTGGTTAAAAGAAAAATATTGTGACTAATCTTCTGAAAATTATCATGGATAGAATTCATTTGTTATTTTAACGAGATGAGTATAATTTAATATTTTATACGTAGCTTTTATTCATAATTTGATGTTATGTTTAATAATAGCTTTTCTTAACAAAAATAAGAATGCGTAATTTATCAAATCAATTTACTTTTCTTCGTCTCATCTATCATGTCCTTTTATTTTGCCTACTTCTGTGAACAAGTAAAGATTAAAAATAAGACTAATAAATAAACTAAAAACTGCTTGTTTGATTATTCTGTTCACGAGTATTAAATAGAAATACTTTTTTAAAGAAAAGTACTTCAAAATTTTATTTGATAAAAGTATTCTTTTGCATAAGTTTACGAGTATTAAAATAACTCCCGCTTTTTTATTTTATTTTATTAACATTTCTTTTTTTTTATTAACATTTTACTGTAGCAACATTCAAAAATGCCGAGATTATCGAATCAATAGATATGAATAGTGTCTATAAAACTTCTATTAAAATCCATTTTTTGCAAGTGTTGTGGATAGCTACAGACAGAATGCGGTTTTATATAGGTGTAAGGAACAAAAGAAAGAAGAGATCCTGTTCTCGATTTCCACTTTAATTTGATCTTTCTGTTCATCTACTTGTTTCTTACAGACAAGTTCTTTACTCATTGAGCAACCCATCTGTTCTTTTAGCTTCTTTATCTGATCTTTTTTTTTTTTCGTTTTGCAGTCAGTTCATTAGTGTGGGCGCGGTAGCCTAGTGGTCATGGTTGCGGCCGGGGTTTTCGTCGAGTCGTGGGTTCGAGCTTTGATGCCATTAAAGACCCGCCTTGTCCCCGGGGCTGAAGGACGTTAAATCTGTCAAGGTTCAAAAATCCTTCCTTGGTGTGGTGTGGAAGTTAGGAGAGGAGATACCAGCTCATATGTCGTCCTTGTTACTTGAACGAGGCTCAAAATTACGTATCCAATTGCCCTCGTGCTATTTCTAGTGCGACTTAAAAGAAACCAAATGGCCAGCTCTTTTGTTCTCCGAGAGTCATTACATGTTTTACTTATTGATTGTTACATAATTGTAAAACTCCCTCGTGTTGGAATTTTTATTTTCCCGCCAATATACAGTTAAATAAGCAAATTTTAGCTCAAGAGTGGAGCCCTAGTTTTTCCCAAAACACTTTATACGTTTAAATTGCTATTTATTGTGTCAGGTTTAGTTTTCATTTAAAAACCAACCCGAAACAAATATGCATTTGTACTTTAAAGGTTGAAGAAGTGTGTCCAGTACATAAATTAATAAGAAAAAGAAATCCTTGATGAAAAGACTGAAAATGAAAGGGACTAATAAACTAAGTTATTGTTTTGATAACCTGTTCAACAAAAACTAAATGAATTAAATTGTAAGGAGATATTTTTTCTAGCAAGTTTAATGTCTGTTATAAGAACAGTTTTAATTCACCATGTATTCAATTCAAATCACATTGTGGTTCACACTAATTTCACACGGACCATAACATAATCCCACAGCAGCTACAAAATAGTGATTAGAACGTAAGCGGTTATTAATATGCAATAGAGCCCCGTTAATCCGTCACCAAAGGCACTGGAAGTGTGATCGGAATGTACAAATAAAATGTTGGATTATCAGAACACGTTTATTTACATAAAATCAGTTTATTTACAGTTTCAACTGAAAGTGCAACAGTATTGGTACAATAAATGCTAACTCACCACAAAAAACAAAATGCAATATTAAATCATAAATCATTCCAAGCAGTGCACTGTGGTAAAAACACTGCTGTGTTACAGTTGTGACGTTGGACTACTTGTGATTTTCTCTTCACTTATCTCGGAGACTTAACGCCAATTCAAATTGCATAAAATTGCAAGTTCTTCTCAGCCAGAATGAAATATGATTAGACAAATTAGAGGAAAATAAGAAATGCAGTGAACTGAATTATAGATATAGGGATATATGAATGACATTAGATTGAAAAGAAAAACGTTTGATTTTATTATTGTCGCACTAGAAGCAACCTGAGGGCTATTGGCGACGGACTTCCTAATTTTGAACCTAGGAAGGTCAAGTGACGAGTTGAAAGGAAAAGGAGACAGAGAATAAAATGCCAGGTTAATAGTTACTATTAAACTGGAATCGAAACTCTTTAATTAGTTTTGTAGAATAAAACGATTTTATTTGAAGTATTGAGATAAGAATCAGAGATGTTTGTTGGAAGTGATTGAATCGTACGGAGGAATTGGTAAGTTGAGAATTTTTTAGTTGATCCTAATTTAGAATTAATAAGTAAATTGGGATTCGAGAGAGAGAGCAATTTTGACTATATTTATACATTGGTTCAACTTAATTCCCATTAATTTCTCACTATCATAATTTAATTTACTAAATTTGCCCATGCTCTCCTTTAAAGATAATGTTCATTCGTATTTCCTGATCCCCTTCCAAAATATCCTTTTATTTATTAGATCACGCGCTCTTAAAACTGGTTGATTCCTCTTAAGCCGATTATAAATCTGTCAAAACAATCCCTTCATATTCTCTGTCTATTATGATATTTCCCCAGAAATCCCTTTATCCATATTATGTGTTTCTGACGTTTCAAAGGAATTTTCCCTCGTATATATTCAAAAACACAACGAAAAACGCTCTTCATGCTCTTCTTATTCCTCTCTTGATTTCTTGTGATGCAATAGTCTGTAACCAACGACGGAGTTGAAATGGTCTCTCTCTCCGCTACAGTAAAATGATTTTTTAAAAATGATATAGGTTTTGGCTCTGTTATGAACATAATTCAACAGTACTATTTAAAAAAAATTGCATATATATATATATATATATTAAGAAATTGATTGTCTGTAATATGGTTATCCTCGAAATTCAAATATATGAGAAAAATAAAAAATATTAGCGAAAAGTCAGCCCATATATATAATATGGATAAAATTCTTTCCACCGTATACATGTTACACCTAGTATAGCCAAAGATCCAACCTTTTTTCAGAATGCATCATGTGCTTGGGTTTTAAATGAAATACCCTCGCAATGGCATCATGTCTATCATAAGAGTTTTGTCCTTGCCTCAAGACATCTTTGATTTCTGACCATTTAGGAATGCAAGTGACTGCAATCCTTAAAAAAAAGTGGTGCTAGTCAGGACGTCCAAAATGTCTTATGTATGTCATAGCCTCTTGAATTCGATCATGCATGTAGCGAGGTCCTCCAGTAAACGAAGATTGCCATGCGTGTGCGCTACTCGGTAAGAAATCGCCATTTTAGTATTTTTCAAAATTCCGCTAAGTTTTGGAGCTAAACTACACTTTCTCCAACCCCGGGATTCCAAACTGATTTATTTCTATCGCTAAATATGTTTGTTTCCTATTTTCGACATGTACAAAATTTCACATAAAGAGCCCCTTCGCCAAATCTTGCCAATCCTCTATCAACAATTGAATATAAAATTATTTGGTATTTTTCCATTCCACATGCGCAAATCTCACCAAGTAAACTGAATGGGTGACAATACACAGTATACATATAAAAAAATATATTCCGTTTGGCGTCGGTCATATCACTTCTGGCGATAAAGTCGCCAAAATTACATAACCGATGGATAAGTGTAGAATAACGGATGAAAATTACATTTTGGATAAGACTTCCGTAAAATCCGTTCTTAGTGAGCGTCTACATCGCAAAATGAGTAACTATGCTAAATTTCAAGTGAATCGGTTGTATAGTCTTTGAAATATCGTGATGAGTCAGTCAGTGGTATTTCGCTTATATATATATATATATATATATATAAGCGAAATACCTATATTTTCAAGAAGATCTGTCACAAGGAGCCAAACAAGATTGTAGCCGAGCCCTGCTTCTTTCTAAAAATGGGGTAATGTAGCCAGTCTCTATTTCTGGCAATGGCGCAAGAACCGAAGATTCAGTTCTTGCGTCTTAAAACTACCAACATTCATTTGCTGCATCCTGTTAAATTTCGGTCCACAAGTTTCTTTCAGTTGTTCTTCTATCACCGCGGACGACAGATGTAATGCACCTGCAAGCCCACATTTATTGTCGAAAACTTATGCAAAGAAGCATGAACGGAAGCGAAGTGCATCCTCGAATCTTTTCTATATACATCTCTCGCTAAGCAGTTAAGTCGAGATAAAATGTGCAGGAGCACATGCCACCAGAGACTGCGACATCAAAGAGAAAATTCCTAACATCACATGTATAAATTGCAATGAAATAGGTCATTCCGCATCATACGGTGGATGCAAGGCTTTCCCTAAACCGCCAAAAGGCTCAATCATTAAGAAAAACACAACAACATCAAATAAACTACGTGAAAACTTTACCTTCGCAAATGCTGTATCTTCTAACCAACAGATGGCGCCCCGAACAGATGAAAATCAAGAATCAACCAGCCCACCAAAAAATATCCCAAAATTCAACTCAAAAAGTCATCAAAAGAATCCATTCAACAGTATCTTTGAAGCAATAGAACAACTAAAAGCTCTAGCAGAAATATTTTCTATCATCCCAGGTCTCCTCCCGAACTTACATAAAATTAAAGCAGCGAAAGGCACAGCCAACAAAAAATTTGCAATCCTTGAAGCTCTTATGGACATCGCAGATGAATAATCAACCTTTTCCAATCTACCATCAACGACTCACTAATATTCAAAAATCCTCCTCTCCACCCCCATCAAATTTCATACCAAAAACAGCTTTCTCTCAATATTTTAGCTATGCTGGCTTCTTCAACTTCAAATCACTCAGCTCCATATCATCCAATTCTCTTCAAAATTCACCCTAAGTTTCTCCAAGATTTCTCCTCCATCAAAGTTATTTCCACATCACCAAATGACCTTTTATTTGCCAGATTTGGGCTAGTGGAGCGCTCCGCGTTCCGGGCGCCCATAGAAATATCAACGTCAACGTAAGTCGAGATAGGTTTTCTTTCTCAGGTTGTGTTCCACCTTGTATCCTAATATCTTTATAAATAATTGGTTTATGTTAATTTAAAGTAAAATTTTACATTTATTATTTCTATCAAATTCGGAGCTCTGAATTCTTTAGTTGAATAAAAGTTTCGAGTTGAGATTAAATTCCGTACTCTTTATTTGACGCACTTATACATTCTACCAGACAATATTTTTAATAAGAGTAAAAATTTAATTGTATTAATAATATTAACTTTAATATAATTTTTAAATTTATATAACAAGAGTATGGAAAGATTGATATATAAATAAAATAATTCTAAAGATTCACAGAGATTTTTTTTTTCTATTTTAAATATTTGTGATTGTGAGGATTATAAAGAACATATAAATGATAAGTACAAACTTGTGATTACAACTAATCATATTATCGTTTGGGATAAAAATATTAGAGAGATTGTGAATAAAATTACAGGTTTCAGAATTATAAATTCTAACAATTATAATTACATTAAAAAAAAAAAATTAAGGAATACATTGATAATTTTAAGCCGATTTCAGAATTAATTATAATTTATCTATTGAAACTTTTAAACAATATTAATTTTATATTAAGGAAGAGTTAAAATATTTTAATTTTAAGAATAAAGGAAGCAATAAGCTTAAAGATTCTAAAAGGTTCTATAATAAAATTACTAGATGAGTTCATTATTTGTTATATTGATAAGGTCCCAGGTAACCATGCTATTATTTGGAAAAAAATTATGTTAATATGATTAATAAACATATTGATAATAGTAATGTTTTTATTAATATTACTAATAGTAATATAGAGAAATCATCAAGAGAATTAAAGCTTTATATATATATATATATATATATATATATATATATATGAAATAGATTAAGATTTCCTCACACCTTTTAACTCCTAAATTAAGTACCAATTAAATTTAGACCTGTGACTAATGGTTTCTTTACCTGCATTATTAAAGCAGGTAAAATCATACTAAATATTTTACATGTATAGTTTTAATAAGACTGTCATTACTGAAAAAGTTACGAAATTATTATTAAGAAAAAAGTAAAGCGATTTATTCGATTTAGAGTTATGACTTTGAAGATTTGTTTAGTTTTATAAATATAGAGGATTTAATTAATGTTATTATGGGTAATTTTAAGGAATTAAAAATTAATAGCTCTATATCTTTTGAGAAACTTAAATTTCTTATTAATTTTGTTTTAAAAGAAAATTATATTTTTTTACACTGATAAGAAATACAAACAAATTCTGATAGTAGTAATCGGGCTAATATTTATTTACATTTCTATAAACAAAATTTTATTGGGAACATTAAATTCATTTTGTTTAGATATATTGATGACTTTATAGTTTTTCTAAATAGTTTCAGTCTAAAATTTAAGCCGAATTTATGTGATTTTATTCTTCTTATTTAAATATGATTATATGATTAAAATTAACATAAATTCTTTTGGAAACAGTTATTTTTTAGATATTTACTTAAAAATTGTTGATAACAGGATTATTAGTAATATAATTGACAAGAAAAATAACTTTTTCTCGTATTAGTAAAAATCCTTTTTTATAGCAATTTAGCTAAAATATTTATAGATGTATATTATATTATTATTTACTTATAAAACTGAATTAAAATATAATTTAGAAAATTAATATTTTTCACATTTGTTATATTTTAAGTTTGCTTTTAAAAATTAATAAGATAATCAGATTTTGACCATGTAGTGTAGAAATTGTTTAAATTATTTTAAAAATTATTTACATTATAATATTAATAAAATAATTTTAAATAACTGTCTGATTAATTTTAATACAATTAAGATTATTCCATGCGTTACATTTTAGAATTAAAGATATAAATAAGCGGAAGAATTTTAGAAAACAAATATTGTAGTATCTTAATTTGAATAAGTTCAAATTGCTGCGAATTTTATCATATTTTTTAGAATAAATTTAAATACGAAATGTACCTTAATTTTGCGCGCTTTTCAAAAAGTCATAAAAATTTACGAAAATGGTACATTTGAACTAGGACAATGGCATATTTGTGAAAAAGTTATTCTCCAGGAAAGGAATTATTTGGTTGAGAGAAAAGGCTGCGTCAATTTTTGTTGATAGAAGGCACTTCACGTAAGCAATTCACTGGAATTATGCAAATCAAGATTTTTACAGATTAATAGTGTTAAGAGAAAATCCAAAACTTTATAGAAATCTTTGCTGAAAGTAATAAGTGTTTAACTCCAGAAAAAGTAAAGTAATTCAAAATGATTATTCATTAGTATGGAGGAAGCGTATTTTTGAAAAGACGTTTCTTAGTGTCATATCACGGAATAAAGAGTTCTTGAAACGAGACTTCGCTGAGGAACAAGTGATCCACCGCTAGTGAAACAAAAATGACTCTCACTCACCGGATGTTATACCTCGTGATTTTTGGCTGTGGAATTACAATAAGTTCTGAGTGTACTACAATAGCTCATCTTTGGTGTAGTTTAAGGATGTCATAAGCAAGGAATTTTCCTATATCCATCCATTTGTACAACAATTAACGGAGTTGTCAGTCGCTTGAAAATCATCATTAGGTGTGATGGGGGATACATGCAGCATACATTCTTATGCTGTGATATGCTTGCAAACATTTTCCAGCATGCAATACAGTTTCAAATAGTGTATAGATAAATATCAATGAAGTTTATAACGGAATTCTGATATTTATCTGTATGCAACGCTCCTTTGTCACCAAAGATTTGTATTAATTTTTTTCTCTATCAATAAAAATTCCTCGTCGCGAGAATAACTTTTGCCGAACAGCGTTTAAATATGCGAATTCCTTCAATTTTTATAACATTTAAAAATACGAACTTATAGGTTTGGTTTGGATTTATTAACGTTGCACCAGAAGCAACACGAGGGATATTGGTAAAGGACCTCACAAATTTGAACCTCGGTGAAGTACAAGCTTATGGGACACCCTATCTCATCAAACTTCATGGAAGAAAGGGCCGCGGTAGCCTAGTGATCAAGGTCGTGGACTAGCGGCCGGCGGTTTTCGTTCAGTCGCGGGTTCGATCCTTGGCCGCCAAAGACCTGCCGTGTAGCCGGGGCTGATGCACGTTAAATCTGTTCGGGCCCCAAAGTCCTCCCGAGGTGTGGTGGGGATGTTAGGAGAGGGGGTGCCAGCTCAGGTGTCGTCCTCGTCACTTGACCGTGGTTCTAAGTTACGAGGTCTGTCGCCAATAGCCCTTGTGTTACTTCCAGTGCGACGTTAATAAGAAACTTAACTAACTCATGGAAGAAACCATTAGCAGGTTCGTTAATATTGATTTCTAGATTTCCAAGCATTCTCAGAAAATAAAAATCATGAATTTCATTCTTCGAGGGTTTGAGCTTCAATCTCGATGAAGGGAACTTGGATATCTTAAAATGTAACCTGCTTCCCAATTTCGAAAAGTAATCCTTTAGCTTAGTTGTTGCTCTTCGGCTGAAAGATTCTCTTGACTAGTTTCAAAATGAAGAAATTCATCGACAGTTAATTCTAGATTGAAAATGGTTGCATTAAAATATATAGATCAAATTAAAAGGAACTAAAATTTATATCTACAGTTTGAATGAATTGATTTTGTCAAAATCCGGTAAAGATTGCACTAGTTTGCTTGATGATACATAAATGGAACAAGACAAGTTAACCCTCGCCTCTAAGATAAACGAATTCGAGATAAACGCAAGTAAAGTGGGAAAAGCCGATTAACAGTGCGACGAGCTAGCTTACGAAACCATTACATTATTCTGTTATTAAGGAAAATAAGACAGACAAATCAGATGCTACGGTTATGAAAGGATCCAAGGTACTTCTCGTGATGGATGATACACCCACGTAAAGCAATATTTTAAATAAATATGTGATGTTGAACGGAAGATTCGTTTTCTATTTCATACTTAATTTTAACTCTTAAGTAGTATGTCAATCTCATACGGAGATTCTCAGCCCTGACTTTTACCAGATCGCAAGATCAATCAGAATTAGTCTCTTACTACCTCGCTTTTCACCAACAAACTTTCAATATCGTTTGCTTTGTGATGGAGTGAACTCGTTTCTCTCACCCAGCCAGTTGCAGTCGAGTTCAAGAAATCTCTACAACTACACCCGGACTTCTTCGTACAGTTGTGAGGTATAGCTACTCGCCATGCACTTAGCAAACCGACAAGTTCATATACTTTTAATTTGTCTGATTTTTTAAATTTACAATCCTTAATTTTATTTTTAATAATAGTTATGATGAGGAGGTATTTCTTTCTTTTAAGGAAATAAACTCTGTAACATAAACTCCTTCGCTTCTCTACTTTATATATAGATTCGAGATTTATACAGCTGAAGATCTGATAGGTTGCTGTTTGTTATATTTAAGCAAGTCTTTCATATTATGGTCAGATAAGGAAGTTCGGTGTCTCGTAGTATTAATTCTAGGATTGTTGCTATCAAATAGCTTTGCTTTGGTATTAACAAATCAATCTCATAAGTCTAAAGTGAGCTCCAATGCAAGCTTCTAACACTAAGCTAGTTTGAGTAGGCAGCAAATCTATAGTATGTGAAGTATCTAGACATTGATAGTAATATAGACTCTTAACGGCTTTAGTATTTATTTCAAATTTGCTCAGTAGATGACTTCTACTACTTTGGAAAAGGGGTTGAGAAGCTTTAACAGCTCACCGAAAAGGAGGATTTGTGGAAATACCCTTTATAATCAGTTGCTTCCCATTGTAAGGGGAATCAAGGGAATTTATTTGAACATAAATTCATTCCTCATTTACAATCGACTCATTCTAATTAGAAATAAAGATCCGTTTTTAAAAAATTAGCTATGTCTTTATTCATTGCAGAATTTGCTTAAGTGAAATAACACTAAGAGAAAATGGATGTATCGAGAAAAATATAAAAGGGACCATATAACCTTCACTGGCCATATTACCTGCAAAAAAGTGTTTCGCAAAATTTTAAATTTGAAAGTGAAAATTTAAAATTAAAACCAGGATTCTTTTAAAAAAACTCTTAAAAAAGAAAAAGAGAGCATACCAGTTTTTCCTTTTTTCAACAAGCATCATTACAGTATGCAAAAGGAATGGCCTATTATCTTCAGGCATATTATTATTATAATGATCATAATATCATAGTTTTAAACAAAGTAATTTTGATTATGAGTCAGTGTACACGAAAGCATTGAAGCAGGTATTCGACTGCACATGCGTATTAGAGCTGAATTAAATGGAGTGAGGGAGTAAGCATACTTTAGAACTTTTTAGTATATGGGTGTTTATGAATTTTTTGTAATTAATGTAAAACAAATGAAATTGGAGTCTATTCCGCTTTGTTCGAAAAAAATTCAAAAGTTGGAGAAAGCTCAAAAGTTTACTTACTTTAGTTTTGCATTTTTAATGAAAAAACACGTAATGCAGTTTTTTTTTATATTCAAATCAACTTAAAGTGATGCTTTTAATTACTTTTGATTATAAAAGGAAACCCAAGGGGAAATGGCGTAAAAATTATCTTTGATTAGAACTACAGGTGGTAACAAAATTCAGCTAAATATATATATATATATATATATATATATATATATATATATATATATTCAGCTCTTATGATAATTGATTAGGAAACATTTTATGAGTTAGCAGATGCAATCAAGCTTTTGAAAATAGTTAAGTATTCATATTATGTTATCTAGTATTAAAATAACTTGTAAACTAACTATAAAAAGCAATTAAAAATAACACATCGCTTGATTGTTTAATAACTGGAATTTAACACCTAAATAAAGAATTTATAGCTTGATTTAAAATTAGATTTAAAGACACACACTTATAACACACACACACACACACACATATATATATATATACATATATATATATATATCTGTGTGTGTGTAAAATTAATCATTTACAATTTATTAAATATATATTTTTTATTTTAATTACATTAATAATGATTTAGTCATAGATATAAAAAGAATTGCATTCATCATTGATAAAAATATTTTTATCTAATTAACTGTGTTCAACGTAAGTACAAGATATTTCAACTTGTTTTAGAACTCGCAAATTTTCCCTGTAGTTTATTTTAAATATAGAGTGATATATATATATATTAATTCTTTATAATTAATTAAATCTCCCTTTGATAAAATGTCTCAAATTTCTTCTTCCATTTCAATATAATCAACTGATTTAACAAACTGACTAAAAGATTCTTTGTTGTCTCGTTAATATTTTCTTCCGTTTTATCATCGTAAACAAATAATTCAATCAAAATTTCATATAACAATATTAAATATTAATTTGATAATGAGCCTTAGCTTATTTATGCTACTTCCGTTCTATATAGCATATAAAACTAAATATATCTTTAAATAGAAATCTTCGCGGTGGAGTAATGGCATTCGAGCTACATTAAATTCGACTTGACAGAACAATGAGTAACAAATCATACTTATTTTTTTTAAAACTGAACTTAATAAAATAATAATTCTTGCCAAAGTATTTCATTACGCATTTTAAGATTCTTATTTTATTTCATTCTAGAAATACGAAGTTCGTTTGTATTCTTGAAGCGAAATGCGGTAATATTTATATTCTTAATATAGCATGCGTGTCATATAACAGTATATAACGATGGTACACACTAAAACAAAACAAAAAAAAATCAGTAGCATATATTGCTGTTATTGAAAATATTAATTCTAAGTAATTCATAAATACACTGTGTCGTCTTGAAATTATTAGTTCATTGGTTTAAAACGAAAATAATAAGATTTGATATAAAAGTTTATTTTGATATGTCACGTATAAACTTGACTAATTGTTCTTCAAGTGAGGATCAGATAATAATTGCTTCATAAACTCTGATATAATAAACTATTTCCTTTTTCTCTATCTTTTTTTAAAAATAAACTCTGCACGATACCGAAAGAGGTGATCAGTCGTATCAGAAAAATGTTATCTATGTTCAAACCTGTTTAAGATAGATATATTCAAAACGAATAAAGAATATCTATTAATGTGGTTTAAGTAATTACGTAGAAGTTGAGTGAAATTTTTATTTATTTACTTTTTTTACCTGTTTTAATAACCAAATGTAATTCTACTAACTCGATATTTTGTCTGTCTCTTATAGAAACAGGGGAGCAAAGAAATTAATATTCGACAGATATCCTGTGTCTTCCAGACAAATAAATAGTGCCCATTCATATGGTTTGTACAGTTACACAAAAGTAGAATGAAATTTCTATTAGCTTATTTTCTTATTCAGAATGGAACAAGTGAAAAAAAAAAGGGGGGGGGAGGAATTAATATCCGACAGGTATCGAAAGACTGTTTAAGGTATACGAGAATTATTTAAATTGTTTTTGAAGATTTTGTGTGTGTGGATTCAAGACAAGTACAAAATGATTCAACTTTTCATTCATTGTTAATATTTATGAAATCTCAACAGATTCCCGTGGCTTTTTTTATTTACATCAATTTAGAGGACTATTAAATTTGCGAAATCCTAAATTAAAATTTCATCTAATCAAATTCTACTCGTACTATCTAAAACTATCATTGCATATTTATTATAGAATCAGTTAGACAAAGACATTATTACTCGACAGAAAAGCAGTGTAAGGAATGTTATTTAAACTGCGTTTCAAATATCGAGGATTCATTGTGTATACAAAATATAGAAGGATTATCACATTTTTCTCTTATTATTACTATTCAAAAACTCTCTACAACTTCCACTTATGAAATTTATAGAAAGCCAATTATATTGCAAAATTTTAAATCAAAACTGGTTTTCAAATATATTTCAGTTTTGAAAATTAGCCACAATTCGACTACAAATAACTGAATTCAAGCAATTCTGAATATACGTACAATTATAAATGTACAATGTATAACAACTCTAACTCTGAAATACGATTGTGGTTAAAAAAAAGTTCCTGTTTTTGACGACAAAAAGCAACAGTAAGGCAAGTTAGTGTTACCATTGTTTGTTGTCATTTGTTAAAATGGGCCAAAACAAATCTGAAACTGATTTATTAGTTTTTTCGATTTGGCAGCCATTTATAGCCAAATCAAAATTTCAATGGTGTCGAGTCGAGTTGCCTGTATTCATCATTATACACCGGAAACCAAGCAGAAATCAAGAAAATGGATTTCTGCCAGTGAGTTTGCTCCGAAGAAGGTGAAGGCAGCCTCATTCACCGGAATAGTTATGGTGACGATTTCGGGAATGTGACCTAATACTCAATGATTTCTTATAAAGAGGTAAAATGATTAGAAGACAACACTACACTGAGTTATCCCATTCCTAATGCTCCAACTCCTAACGCGGGTGCACTCGAACCGCTCTCGTATGTTGAGGGTGGAATTGTCGAGTTGGTTATGTAGTTAGCTCATTGCCAGCGTGAATTCCACCGAGTCGCACGTTCGAGTCCTGAAACCATTTATAAACCAATAGTGCTGCAGGATTAATATAAGTTCAATCTGCTGAGGCACAAGTCCTCACTTTGGTATGGTGTGGATATCAGGAGGGAATAGCAACTAAAATTTGGTCTTTGTCACTTCGCCGAAGCTCAAAATTATAAACCCACGCAAAATCCACCATGTTATTTCTAAGTGTTAAGAAAAACAATCGGTCAAATACTTTCATTGATTCATTATGTTTCCTTCAGTAATTTTGCACTTTACATTTTGCAAAAACAAAGGAAAATATTCAATATCATTTGTGAAAAGAATATTTAAATTCTTCAAGTATTCAATTGTGGAATTTTTGGTACATGTTCATTAGACCTTTTTATTTATTTTTATTTTTAAAATGGTATATTATTCGTATTCTTAAAGGTATTAATTAAATTTAGCTTTAGTTTCTAAAAAATGGAAATTTATTATATTTCAAAAAAATAATCAAAGAATGAATGTAATTTTTTTTATTAAAAAAGATAGATCTTGATTTGAAGAAGTGAAAAAAAAGTTTTAGGACAAATTTCTGCACTAGAAATTATATATTTATATTTTTAGTGCAAATTACTAGTTGAAATATCCTCTTCTCTCATTCTTTGCAAGAGTGACTTTTTAAAATAAAACCCTGATGAATAAATAGTTGGAAGCAAAGATAGACCGTGGGGTTATATGTATGTGTGATATAATATAAGCCAAAGCTATGCGTAGCGGGGGAGTGATCTTCAGAGGGGGGGGAAAGAGTCACAAACTCTCTAACGGAGTGAGTAATTAAAAATATGTATATAAAATCTACTTACTGATATCCCTCCCTCAGTTCCTTTTTCAACCATTAAAACACGCCAAACAGTTTTTTTTCTGGACTTGGGGAGGGCGGGATTGATCAAAGGTGTGGTTTTTATAAAAAAAAAAAGCAATAAACCACAAATAAGACATTCACTTTTTTTTTAATAGATTTGATCTAGAACTATTTATTTGGGTTTGTGTTTTGTTGTTAGAATAAGTCTAATGTTGTTCCATTATTTTAAAGCCGATTTCTGAAAGCCCTTGGAGTTAAAAATATTTATTAAAATATGCATTTTAAGCGAGAAATTTTTTTTTTGAGAAAAATTGTTTTATCTGTTGGAAAACACAAAACATGGTGAAAGGGGAAGGGAAGTGGCGTAGCAATTGAAAAATATCACCAAAAAGGAATTTAAAATTTTTTATGGGCAGTATGCATACGGATCCTTTCACATATCAACGAATTATCCTGAAAGATTTGCATTGATTTTGAATGGACGGTGTGGATTGGTATAACGGATAAGCAAACAAATCTTCAAATTTATATATCAGTTACGCTTATAACAAAATTGATCATCAATCTCATTCTGAGTTAAATATTTTTCTGCAGTGAACGAGAAAAAGATCTTTAGTCATCTTAAAGATCTTAATGTCAACAACTTGGAAGAGAGGGAGAGAGAAGTTTGTTCATTCACTAATTTATAGGGAATTGTGAATTTAAGCTCATTAACTAGAACAATGATTTATAATAATTTGTAAAGACATAACGGAAGATTTCTTAATTGTAAAATTATTTTCCATATTCGAATAGCTTTTCATACCTTCGATTTCATGCCGTCATTGACAGAGTGCGTTTTTAAGGAATATAAAAGAATTGTCAAATGAATTAAGAAATGATTAATTAAATTTCTGATAAATATACCATACTTTGTTCTATAAATAATTAACGTCTCATTTTGAAGCAAGATGAGGGTTATTAGTAAATCACTCTAGGGAACTACCAACAAGATTGTGGATCTTTGGAAACCTTAATTATAAGTCAAAAATATATTATATGTACAGGAATGCAAAGTCTCTTAATCTATAAAAAAATGCACAATTAAAGTAGAATCCTAACATAGGAGCATAAAAAAGGGATTCCTCGTAACGAAGAAAACTAGTAACGGAGCTCGTAATTTGTGAACCAAATTCAAGCGATGAGGGCAGCATCTGAGGTGGCATCCTACTCTCCTAACGTCCACATCACGTCCCCAAGAGGATTTCGAGTCTTTTCATAATGGAAATGCATCAGATCTGCTATGCGACAGATTCCTCAATACAGTCAAGATTCGAACCCCTGACCGCGGTCATCAATGAACCATTAAAGCCGATGTCAACGTACCTTTCTTTCCTCCAAGATGATATTGAATTTGTAAGAATTTCTCTTTGATAAAAAAAAAATAAACAAAATTGTCAATTTCTAATTATTTTGTGTTTGAAATATACCTACCTAACTTAAAACCGATGTGACCGCCTTTTTAACGAAAAAAAAAAAAAAGAAAAAAAGAAAGAAAGAAAAAGAAAAGAAAAAAAAAACTAACATTATAGTCTCCTGTTAATTGTGTCTGAAATATACTTTAATTTTTTACCGAGATGCATTAAAAAGACGAAATGTGTCTGCAAAGAAAAATAAACATAACAAAGCGTGAGAATAAAATTTAAAAAAAATATATATATAATTATGAGTATGGCCTCTCTCAAATGAAAGGAGTTTATGAAGTTTTAGTTTTGAAAATCATTCGCTCTCTCTTTGTAAAAGACAATTAATAGGGGAAAATGCCTCGTATTTGAAATAAATTTGTAATTTGTGCAACAAGGTATCTGTTAATTGGTGAATTGATTTATTGTTTGCATAAGAATTTATAATGGAAAACACAACCTTGCATTTGAAAAATTGAATGCGTTTCCTTTTTCTCTCATTCAGTCATTCAAATAGAAGGTTAAAACTACTTTAGCGTGTCTCATATATCACTTTTTATCCCTCGGAACATGCAAAGGAAAAGGAAAAATCTGAATACTTAACTATTTTCTCATTGTTTCAGCTCACTAATGGAAAGTCGACTCATTAAGACCCCAGCACTTCTTGACTTATTCAACAATATATTTGTCTGATATGGAAATTGTATAGCAGTAAAGTTGACAGGACTCATAGCTTTTCCATTCTTTCCTCCCCCCCCCAGTATAAAATAGCAGTTTCGGATATTCAACGCACGCAGCGTAATTAGTAATTATAACATTTTATTTTGCAGCATTGCTTTTAAATTTTCTAACTTTGCTCTTTAACTTTTCTCTTTTTATTTTCTTGTTTCGTTTTTAATGATATTTGAGTTAAAAAAAAATTGGAATATTGTACAGAAGACTTACTTTGTAGCGTTCATTCACACTCTAGTTTAATTATTAGGCTTAAAATATCTGTCAATATTTGTCTGTAAAATCCTCTTAAATTTGATTATGATAATTTAAATTTGATTAAAGATGACACTTTGAATAACATTGTTTATTATCTTGGGCATCATAAACTTTTATGCTCTAAACTGTTCTAATTTATTTCATGATACATCTAAAAGGATTTTTTTAGGTAACTTATTTTTTACGTATTCTTCAAATAGATAAACATTTTTAGTCTACAGTTTTTAAGTCTGATATAATAATATTTTTCTTCAGCTTAAAAATTATCTTCATTATTATTAACACAGTTATTGCCTACAAATTACAAATACGAATTATCGCGAGGTTAACATTTATCTAATATTTTCATTGTTCATTATTTATTATATCCAGTGAGATATCTTTAAATTTCATTCTAACCTCATGTATCATATTTAGTTGTTTTATTTTCATTTCATCTTTATTTCAAAATTAAGTTCAAACTTAAGTAAGGATTTAAAAAGAAACTTTGAACATAAGAAGAAAAAGATGTAAAACATGCAGCACTGTTTTAATTGATATTTATGTAAATGGAATTATATATAAGCCAAAATTCTCCAACAAACTACAAATTTGAAAGACAACATTTCACTTAAAGCTTAAGGAAGTGATACAAATCATTGTAATTTTTACAACAGCGAATGTCATCGATAATTAATGAATTTTATTTTGTAAAGCAGTGGAGACTCGTAGTTAAAATTAGTAGGGGTACTGCAGCAGAAAATTTTTAGTCTTTGTTTTAAAATTGCGTAAAAGGAAACAAACATGTATTAAACGAAAATTTATTTAGAAACTTGATAAAATCCTAAAAGAACAAAATCAAACATTATTTATTTATTTTAACCTAAATTGTTACCGCTCAAATTTAACCTATTCACTTAAAAATGAAATCCATTCTTGTTTTAGTTTGCTTGAAAAATAATTTTCTTCTTGATCTCTGGATGACAACTGGGGAAATTTTTTATTGAGTACTGCAAACGCATTTAGTCGTTCCGAATTCATAACGCTTTTCAGAAAAGTTTTTATTCCTTTCATTGTTGAAAAGCAGCTTTCTGCCTCTGATGTAGTCATGGGAACTGTCAAAAGGAGTTTTATCAGATCATCTAGATTATTTTCCCATGATAAATTTCAGCAACTCAATTATTTTTCAATATTCATGAATATCAGAGCTACAATAGAATATTTTAGTTCAATTTCAAACTTTTCTTTGTCAATAATGGGATAGGCTTCTGTGATCAGTATTATCTTTTCTGTGAGATGTTCATTCCTAAAACTAGAGAAGCATTTCTTGTTAAACCATTTAGCTGCTGCTAAATGTTTAGTGGAAGAATATCTGTCCATTACACCAACACATACACAGTCACACACTTCCTTAGCTTTTCTTTGAGTGTCTTGGAAGGATTTTTTTTTATTTCTCAATTATAAAATAGCACTTTTGAATTTTTTTTTTGTTACATAATCATAAGTTTTAAACGCGCCAATTCCTCGAGATTGTATTTGGCTGTAAATTATTTCAACAAGAGGCATAATCTGATGGAAATGCTCTAATCCAAACTTTAAATTATCATCATTCAGTTATTTTAATTTTACAGTTGCTTCTCCAATGTTATGATCCGCATTTGACGTCTATTGAATTTCAGTAAGGCAGTTTCTTCAAGGTCGAAAATTTTCAGGAGCTCTGTTTAGGTTCCATGTATTGAAGTTCCACCTTGTAGAAGATGAACGTGGAATGTTAATTTCCATATGCTTCTTGAGAATAGACACACGTTGTGGTGATCTTGAGAAGAATTTGGAAAGGCAAGAATGTTAGAAAAGAATATTCTTGCGTTTCGAGAAATACTTGCTTCATTTCTCATTATTAAATCAAGTTGATGTAGTTACATAACAGGGAATGAATGAGCATTACTATAAATTGCTTTTATTTTTACTTGAACTCCTGATCTCTTGCCATTCATGACATTTGTACCATAAAATGTCTGAGCTATCGGTTTTTGCTCATTTTCTTGAAGGGTTACATCAATTATTCTAAAATATATTTTTATATGCCATCTGCAGTTTGATTTTTCTGGAATAAAGAATCACCAAAAATGCTCAAATATATCACCATTCAATATGTACCGTAGAACAAAGATCATTTGTTGTATCATCAGCCATGATAGCTTCAAAAGAAGATTTTATACTTTCCGTTCTTTATCCGAATAGTCATAAAAACACCTTTGAAGACTGCTTTAGTTTTAGTTATTCTCTTCCAATCTGAATCTAATTTAAATACAAAATTTGCTAAACCTCTTAATACCCCTAGATTTATTTAATTGTCTTTTTTCATCATGTCCACATAAGAGAGTTTCAAAATTTCTACGAAAGAAAATGCAGTCTATTATTTTGGATAAACTATATATTACATAGTTCTATTTAACCTTTATAATATACTCATTTATTGAAAGTCTGTATGTTTCGCTAAGTTTCTTCTTAATTCTTAAGGGTTCCTAAAAGTGATAATGAATTTTACGACGTCAATTTGCTTCTTTGACTTCTCATGCTTTTCAATTTTTCTTTTATCTTGTTATATTTCTAAAAACCATCCTTTGTCAATGTTAAATCACCTCCAAACAGCAAACACGGGAAGCAAAATAGTGCAGTTTTTTGCTTTACAGTCGCAAAGCCTACTTTTCTGTTGGTACCATTCAGAATTATAGTTTCTAATATATTTCTTGTTGTTGCGTATGTTTGGCTGAGATAGTAAAATATCAGGTGCTAATCGACCTTTTTCTTAACTGCAACTTTCTCTTGGAAAAACATCTGTGAAAATTTATGCTGTTGAAATTCATTTACTTTCTTGAAGATGTACGGCCATGGTTCAAGCTTTCTGTTAATAAAAAGAGCCGAAAAAAAAATGAATAAAATCGAATAACTGGAAGCAGAATAAAATGTCTAATTCTACATTTCATCACATTCAAAAATACTGCTCTCGGGTTTCAAGCACAACCTACGCAGAGTGAGGAGAAAAAACGCAACAATTCACTAGCACGTCAGGGTTGGCATTACGGGAAAAAATGCTCTCTGCGTGCAGTTTCTTATGAGCGCATGCGCACAATAGTCAAACACCTCTTCGCTGGAGCTGTGAAGCGCACAGTTCCATTCGAAGATTTTAGTACCTTTTTCATGTATTATTATTTTTTTTTTTTTTTCTTTTTTAATTTTGTACTTAACTGGAAGATGGTTACTGAAATTTGAGAGTTATACATTGCACAAGTTTAAAGAAAGAATTAAAAAAAAACACTTATTATATTAAATGTTATCGATAATATCAAGAGGATATTGGGGGAAAAGGAACCGCAGTTCCCCATTTCCTATACACGAGCTGCTATTGTTGAAAAAGAAGAAAAACAAACCTGCGTTTACTGTATGAAAGAACACTGTCATAAAATAACTCAAACATTCCAATATCATTTAAATAAAATAAAGTTAGGTAGATATTTAGCCAAATTGCTTTATTGAAAATCAATAGTTTAGTAACCTTATCTTATTTTCTTAAACTTATACAAATAAAAATATTCAATTTCAAAGTATTCGGTTTTAAAATACAGTATTATTCAAAATAAATCATCCTATTTTAAAATTCCATAAGTTCAAAAATAAACGACACATAATGATAAATAATACATGAATACAAAGGAAAACTGCAGAAATTTTATATTGTGGACAATAGATGGCCCTCACCCTTTCTTCGCTAAGAAATCTCACAAAAGCTGTTTCAGAAACATTCACGGAGCTACCTCGCAATTGAGTCGTTCGCAGTGGACCTGATGAGTTGCTGTTACACAAGTGGCCCTCTAAGTCACTTGATATGACCCTATGCTTTTTTTTCTTTTAGGTATTTGTGAGAAATAACGTATATGTGCCACTATTACCCACACATTTATGTGAACTTGAACAACGAATTTCCGTTGCTATACAATAAATTATCACTCACACTTTACAGCGTGTTTAGTAGGAATTTACACATTGAACTGACATTATACGTGTATCAAAATAAGTAGTTATATCGAACACTTTCAAAAAGTACTTTCATATATTTCTTGCATAATGTCTTCCCAGCTGCATGTATTTGTAGAGCTTAGCACTCGTGGGTCTTCATCTCCAGTCATGGCAGACATTTAGATTAACAGAGCTTTTCTTCCGAAAACCAATTGAAAAACTAAGGTTATAATTAAAATAAATCAAAATTAGCAGTAAAGTGTTTATAAATTAGAGAGAAAAACAGCTTTTTAAGGTTATTTTTAGGATAGTTTATCAGTTGGTTGAAATTTTAATCTATGGTGAGAAGGGGAGAGGAACGGAAATCTAAATTATAATTAAACACGGTGGAATATCCTAATCTTTCTAGGTAGGACTTAGAGAAAACATTTTGCTTAAGATTATATTTTGAGTTATTTTTACAGTTTCTGGAAATATACTTTATTAAAAATTTAAGGAATGGATTCGGCCATTCTTTGTATAAAATGTTTAGCTTTTTTATTCATCTTTTTGCAAGTAGCCATGAGTTTGGAAAACGCCCTGAAGAGATATTTTATTTTTTTTAATAGCATCAAAAATGTTAAAATCTTTTTTAAAAATTTTAAGTAAAATCGTTATTTTTAATATTTTTAGAGTAGTTTGGAGGGGGGAGAGAAGGGGCAAAAGATGAAGTTTTTGTATTTGATAAGGTCTCTTGAGGATTTTTATTAGTGCTGCATGTATGTTCATATGAAGTTTTTCACAAGTCAATTTTTGGGTTGAAGGACTTATTTTTATTATTTTTTGTATCAATCGAGGCGTGGCCTCTTTTTGGTTTCGGGAATTTGGGACAGCCTTCCCAAGATGCATTACTTCCAGCATTCTTGCAGTTTATGCAAACTAGGTTTTTAATTTTTTTTCTTTAAAGTTTCAGACTCTTGTATAGTGTCTTTAGCCAAACTAAAGACATCTGTGGCATGAATTTTACAGTTATTTGAAAAATGATTAAAATTATATAGCACTGAGTAGCGCCTCTTTTTAAATTGCATTACTTCAATACTCATCATACTTATTTAATTTGTAAATGTTCTCGAAGTTACCCCTCCGGTGGATATCTATTAAAAATAGTGGAAGTGGTCTTTTTGTCTTGAATTGGTGAAACTGGATGAGCTTTCCCTTCGTAAAACCCAGATTTTCAGTTCTGTGTGGATATAGCTGGTATCGTTCGTGTTCGGTAATCCTTTCAAAATTAACTTCAGTGGTCTTTTTGAAAGATTTTCTTTTATGTAGAAACATACTTTTCTTTCTTTTAGTATAGAGCATTAATTTATCTGTGGACATCGCTGGTGTTGAGCAAAATTTTAATTTAATCACTTAACAATATTGATTCAGTGTTTTTAGTTACCTTATTTATTTTTCTTGTGGGAGTAAATTGTGTATTCACATCATTACTAGGGGTATTTTATGGAGAGTTGGTGTCGCTTCTTCCTTTCCTTCGTCAGAGATTCGGGGGAGGTAGTGGATCATGGGAATTGATTTAGTTAACCAATTTAAGAAAATAATCAGTATGAATCAGTCAGATATGAATTTTGGGCTTCGTGGTGGCACGGAGAAAGCATAATAATCTTATTTGACACCTCATTCAGCTCTCCAATCAACTTCTAGATTTTTTCTATGTGGCGTGAAACTTGTATTTTATCATCAGGGTATTCTTCGAACCAGGATTCAAGAAATTATTTTTCCTTTTTGCGCACTCTGTATGCATCCTCTTAGTACATTAATTTGCTGTATATTTTTTCTGAATGTGATGAGACTGCTTATTGGAGTTGCACTAAAAGAAACACGAAAGCAAAAGGCGACGAACATCGTAATTTTGAACCTCAGTCAAGTGACGATGAATGACACTTGAGGTGCACCTCCCTCTCCAATGGAAGGACTTGTGACCTCGACTGATTTAACGAGTATTAGACTTGCTACAAGGTGGGGCTTTTAGTGGCATCCGGGCATGAACCCACGACTTGACGAAAACGCCAGCCGTGAGCAAGCGATCGTGATCAATAAGCTACCGTGGCCGCATATTTCTTCTGTACCTAAAACTTTTATACTGTTTTGTTCAATTTCCACCCTTTCAAGCCTATCATTCACAGTTATCTCACTTGACTTTATAGTACATTCCATGGAAGCTGCTTACTTAGTACGAGCCATGGCGCACCGTTATACTTAAGAACATCTTGTCTTATACGAAAATGCCACCAAATTTAACATGAGTGCAACTGTGCTACACCTAGAAAACTGCATATGTATAACCTGATAGTTTGCACTATCACATGGGGCTCAAACAATTCCAGTTTTAATTTACCTAAAAATTCATATTATTTTCCGAAATTCTTTCTAGTATTCACAGTAATTTAAAAATTCATCAATTCTAAAGAACCTTTAAACGCAAAAATGGTAATCAAAAGATTGATTTAGGGCTTATTGTAAAATTATAAGACTACTATCATAAGAATTGCAACCATTTATACATATATAGACCCATAAATGTGTTAATCGGATCGGTTTTCAAAAGAGAATTTCTTTTTGTTTGCATCTTTCTTCCCATATCCAGACTTTGGGTTGAAATATATTCCTCTCCAGTAACATTTTTTAAAAAATCCTTACTCCTCCGAGGTTTTTTAAAAACATTTATAAAATAGATTTTTTTCTTCTATTATTTGTTTACTTATTTTTTTCCTCTATCATATTTCTAAATTTCCTAATAAAATCATATTTAAGGTTTCTTAATGTGTAATTTGAGAGAGTTTATTAAGAAATTTGTTTATTTCATCACGAAAATGGGGATTTGCTGTAATAGTCTTCATTTAAAAAAATTACTTTCCTTATTCTGAAGTTTTCTTATGCCTTAACTTATAAGTAAATAACATTGTGCCGATTAAATCTGCTTTGTCTTCTGAGCTTCAATGGTACTCTTAATCAAAGAAACATCAAAACAGTTACTTTACCATTGTCTTAATAACATCTTGCGTTCAGGTGATTATTCTATAAAATTAAACATGGATAAATAAAAATTATGAAAAGGTAAGGATTTCTTTTGTAAAATTTAAATTCATTTAGAATGCCTAATGACCCAAAGAAATTTTCATATTAAAAATACGTTAAGCTGAAAAGATCAGTTGTAATTGTCTAAAAAAATTTAAAAGATTCGGAATTTTAATCAAAAAATAAAATAAAATATCCGCGAAAGGAAAAAAAATATACTTTAATAAAAACATCTGAAGCAAAAGAATAGGAATATATATCCATAAATAAACGTGTAATGTATTTTTCAATTGAAGAAAATTTTTTGAGACATAAGAATTTACAAGACATTTTGTACACCAAAGTCAATCAAGCAAGCATCGTTCATTAATAACTGTACATCCCACTTGTTTTATATTATCTATATGTACGAACATTGTTCAACAACATAATACCACGAGAAAGGGATAATGGATTCATGAAGACTAAATGACATTTAAACACGTCGAAAATTAATATATTACAGAAAATAATGCAAATATTTAATGAGAATTTAGATTAATTGCTTCGGATAGCAATTTAAGTTCTGTATACAACAAACGTATTGTCAATGGTTAGATTAATGGTTGATTTTGGAGATGTTTCGCCAATTATTTCTGCACCACTGCTCAGGTTTTCCAGGGCAGCTAACAATGATATTTTATTCATTTCTACCGTAACATAAATTCTTTTCTGTCAAAAGACTTGCGGAAGTCATTGGTCGAAAACGGATGGAATTTTCTTCAGATTGATGGTTCAGATTTCTTTATGAACATTCTCTAGGGCATCTTGTTTAAATACCTAATTGCTCTCACTAGGAAATATTGCCTGGATTTATAAGATTTATAAACATTATTAAGTAATAAGCTATGGTCAAACAATCGAAAACGCGTACAAAAGGGGTTCCGTTATCAAATATGAAATCATTTAAATCATTATATCAGTTATGAGACGATATGACGTTAAATATCAATGATCATTATGTAGAACTATCGTAAAAACTTCCGGATCCATCTAATGCGAATCTTTCTTCTAAAATTCACGTCTCATGAATTAACAATTAATATTATATATATATATATATATATATATATATATATATAATCACTTAACTTTCTAACAATTAAAAGAGAATTCTATTTGCCTGATCTGTTGTTTGGATGGAAATCGACGTTAAAAATTTACTGCAATAAATATTCTGAGAAATAGAATTGCTTATGGGTATAGCTGAGAGAACGCGTTGTGTTGTTAAAGGCTGTTGCAGATGAAAGCGAAAGTCATGGTTGAAGGCTTGCTTGGGTGAATTTGAAATGGAAGTATATTGATAAGAGGTAGCTTTGCTACTGGTCGGAAGGGAGTGGCTCTTTCGACTGAGATTGGCTACCCAGAATGATGCTTAAATAGATTTAAGTAAAATGGGTGGAACATGTCCGGTATAAATTTGAAAGCGAGATTTTTGCTTTGAAAGTAAAATTTCAGAGGTCTGAATAAACTGCTTTGGGTTATCCCTGCTGTGATACCCTTGTTGTTGCAAAGAATATACTGAATTGTGACTTAAACTCTTTTATTGTTACAGTAGGAATGTAGAAGGAAATTGACGCAGCAAGCCCTCTTAAAGGAAGCGGAAACCTCGCTCCAAGAAGAGGATTGATTATTTGGTGATCGTTTCACTGTTTTTAAATTATTCATCAAATCCTATCACGTAAAGTTACAGGGTTTTAAGAGAATTAGATAAGTAATTGAACTCCAGATGGGGTCTTCTCTTCTGGACCCAAGGAGATAAGTTGTATTTAAGATTAGGGGTCGTTGCAAATGGCGCGAGACACGAGAGCAGTCCTATCACATTCACTATTCACAATTTTCAACGCATATGAGTAATTCTGGCTGTTACGACCCGCGAGTGCAGATGGCGCTAGTCGTCATATTCTTGTTTTTTTTTTATTGTATTCTTTCTTCCTGTAGACATCACCCTAGGAGCACGACGTACCAACCGTCGCTCAAATAAACATTCATATTTTTGTATACAGTCCATAGCTCTTTGTTTGAATAGATAAGTTGCAACAACTCAAAGTCTAATCAATTCATCACCATACAGTATTTGTGGTCACACGAGCCCGAGAACCATAAATTGATAACATGGCGCCAAAAGAACTATCGGAACTCACCGTGTTGAGCAGAAGGAAAGCATATTTGCTCGGTCAAATTACTCGGATTAAAAACTCTTTAGAAAGTGCTGATTCTCCATTGAATCAAGTGGAAGTAAAAAGTAAACAAGTCTCGCTTTCCCAGGTCAAAGCGAAAATCGACGTTTTACGAAACGAAAGTTACAGCATTCTTTCGGATGAAGAACTCCCTGATTTTGAAAACAGTTTGGATAAAATGGAACAAGACGCTGATAATTTAGAGGTGAGTCTCAATACTTTACTTGAATCTTCAGCTTTGAATACCTCTAAATTGTCTGTAAACAATGATTTTACTAATTGTAACGTAAAACTGCCTTCTATTAATTTACCTGAATTTTCGGGACAATATGTTGATTGGTTACAATTTAAATCTCAGTTTGTAACATTGATTGATGATAATACTTGTTTATCGGATTCTCAAAAATTGTATTATTTACAATCTGCCCTCAAAGGCAATGCAAAACAATTACAAACAGTTAATGATTCATACGTATCTTTATTCGACGCCTTAAAACGAAGATATGAAAACAAAAGATTAATCGTTAATAGCCACATTGCTGAACTGTTGAACCCTAACAAAATAAAATTTGAATCTGCATTTCACCTTAGAAATTTAATTGACTCCATTCAGAGTCATCTGAGAGCTTTAAAACAATTAGAATTAGAACCTAACGCTTTGTGTGAATCAATGCTAATTTTTGTTATCACCCAACGTCTAGACGATGAATCTCGTAAACAATTTGAAATGGAATTACATTCCAATGATTTGCCTGAATGGGATAAATTTTTAGACTTTTTAATTAAAAGAAGCCAAGCTTTAGAAAACGTGCAGAGAAATTCCTCGTTGAAACCAAAGAACGAAAATCCTCTCAAATTCAAAACGTTTGTTGTAAAAAGTGATAAAAAAAATTGCCCTCTATGTTTGTCAGAACCACACCCAGTTTTTAAATGTAAGAAATTTCATGATATGTCTATTCAAGATAGGAACAATCGAGTGAAATCTCTAAATCTGTGTTTTAATTGTCTCGGTCATCACCTTATTAAGAACTGTTTAAAATTAAACAAAAAATGTAAGTGGTGCAATGCCAACCATAATTCACTTCTTTGCAATGCAAGTAAACCCCGTTTAGAATCTAACCCAACGAACGGCAACCTTCCTGTTCCCTCCCTGCAGAGTTCATCTAGGATTATTTATGACCCAACTCCTGCGCCGATGAACGATTCACCACAAGTAAATTTTTCTTCAACCGCTACATCGTGTTTGTATACAACAGTAAAGAACAAATCGGTTTTGCTTTCCTCCACCAAGGTCAAAGTTCAAAGTGCGGGAGGCAGCTGGCGTCTGTTGAATGCACTTCTAGACAGCGGGAGCCAGCAATGCTTATGTAGCATCGAAGCCGCGGAATGTTTAGGATTGAAGAAACAAAAAATAAACGCGAAAATTGTGGGTGTGAACGGTGTTTGCACTGCTGTAAAAGAAAGAGTGATCACTGAAATTTCAAACGAAAGTGGATCATTCAAAAGAAAACTTAACTTTCTCTTAGTGCCTGAAATAACAGGATGTGTTCCTGCAGAACCGTTTGATATCACAAAAATAAATTTTCCAAAAAATATAATTTATGCAGATTCGGAATTTAATATTCCCTAACGTATTGACATTCTTCTTGGAGAGGAAATATTTTATGAGTTATTAAAAAGTGCACAAATAAAGTTATATGACAATCAAATAATATTGCAAGACTCTGTGTTCGGTTATATTGTTACAGGTTCCATTCAAAACGAACAATCAAACCATTACTATTGCAATTTCCTCCAAGATAAGGTTGATAACAGTATAACAAAATTTTGGGAACTAGAGTCATTAGGCATTACAGACGAACCGAACTGTGATCTAGATGACCAAGCCATGCAATATTTTAAGACTTCAGTACGTTTCAATAATGCTCGTTATGAAGTTGGGTTTCCCTGGAAAAAGGATAAACAAGAATTACAAGACAATTTTTCCGTTGCAGAAAAACGTGCTAAATCATTAACAAGAAGATTCATTCGTGACCCAACTCTGTTCATTCAATATTCTGAAATTTTAAAGGAATATGAGTTGCAAGGAATAATTGAAAAGGTTCTACAAACTGAAAGGTCAACTAATAGAGCAGTTTTCTATTTACCGCACCAAGCGGTCTTTCGTCAAGAAAGCTTAACTACAAAGATGCGCATAGTTTTCGATGCAAGTTCCCATGAAGATGGACAATTAGCTCTTAATGACTGTATATGGCCAGGTGTGAATTTAAATCCAAACATATTCCATCTGATCATTTCCTTTCGCTTGAACAAGATTGCTATTATCGCAGATATAGAACGTGCATTCTTACAAATTTCATTGCGCGACGAGGACAGAGATGCAGTTAGATTTCTGTTTCCAGAACTTGGTTCAAATCAAATCGAGCCCTACAAGTTTCAAGTTTACAGATTTAAGCGTGTGATGTTTGGAGTGAACGTGAGTCCTTTCTTACTCTCCGCAACGATTAAGCATCATATCGAGAAATATCGTGAACAGTATCCAGCAGCAACTGAATTGCTCGACACTTGTCTCTACGTTGATGATGTAATTAGTGGTGCTGATGACATCTCCCAAGCTTTAAAAATATCAAAGGATGCTGATACCATCATGAAAGATGCTAGCATGAAATTACGCAAATGGAATTCAAATGATCAAGCCTTAATGAAAACATGGGAATACGAAGGCCTTGAGACATATCCTCGTCACTCGGAAAACGATTCTGGAGTCCAATCATCAAAAGTTTTAGGGATACCATGGAATGTCATCCACGACTATTTCACAATTGATGTGAAAGGACTGCTAGAATTGGATACATCAAAACCTGTCACAAAAAGAATTGTGCTACATTCAGCTGGTAAAATATACGATCCAGTTGGATTTTTATCGCCTTACACAATTAAGCTCAAATGCTTATTACAAGAACTTTGGCTAAGAAAATTAGCCTGGGATGACGAGCTACCACCAGATATTTATGCAACATGGTTACAAT
>BMAW01037466.1:91026-125136 GCA_019974015.1 Nephila pilipes
TGGTATGTTGTTTGGATGGAAATCGACTTTAAAAATTTACTGCAATAAATATTCTTAGAAATAGAATTGCTTATGGGTAGAGCTGAGAGAACGTGTTGTGTAGTTAATGGCTGTTGCAGATGAAAGCGAAATTCGAGGTTGAAGGCTTGCTTGGATGAATTTGAAATGTAAGTAGATTGATAAGAGGTAGCTTGGCTACTGGTCGGAAGGGAATGGCTCTTTCGACGGCGATTGGCTACCCAGAATGATGCTTAAATAGATTTAAGTAAAATGGGTGGAACATGTTCGGTATAAATTTGAAAGCGAGACTTTTGCTTTGAAAGTAAAATTTCAGAGGTCTGAATAAAATGCCTTGGGTTACCCCTGCTGTGATACTCTTGTTGGTGCAGAGAATATCCTGAATTGTGACTTGAACTCTTTTATTGTTACAGCAGGAATGTAGAAGGAAATTGACATGGCAAGCCCTTTTAAAGGAAGCGTAAACCTCGCTCCAAGAAGAGAATTTATTTGGTGATCGTTTCACCGTTTTTAAATTATTCATCAAATCCTATCACGGAAAGTTACTGGGTTTTAAGAGAATTACATAAGTCATTGAACTCCAGACGGGGTCTTCTCTTCTGGACACAAGGAGATAAATTGTATTTAAGATTAAGGGTCGTTGCAAATGGTGCGAGACACGAGAGCCATCCTATCACATCCACTTTTCATAATTTTTAACTCATATGAGTAATTCTGGCATTCTGTAAAAATATAATACAGCGTGTGTCTATGGATTACAAACTCTCTGTATTCTGATTGTGTCGTGCTTCTAGTCCTATTCTACATAAACCACACTTTGAAAATCATTTAGAAAAAACAAACAAAACCAAGTAGCAAAATGACTGGGTGTTACTCTACCGTTTTAAAGAGCTGCATCCCTAGCCATTCTGTTAAATTTCCTTCTTGATTCATTCTTATGATAATTTTCAAACATATCGTTTTTTAATATTCATTTCGTTGATAATCCAGAGGTCACATAATTCTATGATACCGTCTCATTCTGCAGACAATAACGGTTATATGTAGCTCATTGATGGCCAAAAGAGATGTTTTTGCTTCTGAATGTATTCTCCTGGACTTTATTTGTATTGTTTGCATTGATGTGATTTGTCTGAATGCTCTCCAGAGTCAACATGAATGTCAATTTTTAAATATTTCTTTGAATAATACTTAACTACTTTCCTTAAATATACTCTTTTGTTGAATTCTGACATCTGTTCTTCATTTTCATTCAATTACTCATAAGTATTAATTCACTTCTAAGGAGTGCATCATCAAGAAATGGGTATCATATAAATTTTCATTAACTGAAGAAAATATATTCTACACATAAACTTAAATATAACATTTAAGTTTTTAACCTACTTAAAAATTTGACTATAACAAAATTTTAAATGTATGCCGTAATTTCTTTACTTACATCTCTTTGAGTACTAGTTTCATTGTAGTGGGAAATGAAATTTTATTCAACAGACATCGCCATTCCTATATTTTTCTCATTACAACAGAGAAGTTAAAAACCAACTTTTTTTTTGCTTAGTTTTAATATTACTTGAGTGTTATCACATTTCATACATTACGTCATTACTCCAAACTTCTATTATTGTTGCTTTTGTTCAAATGCTTATGTCTATTATTTGCATGCGATAATTCATTTGAATTTATTTCTTGTGTTTACTTGAATAATTTATATCTATATGCATATTTTATTTGTCTATATGTAGTAGAGCATTATTTTATTTCTCACAGGAAAAGTTACGGTTCTTCTGTTTAAAGAATTATTGGTGGGAAAGGGGAGAGAGAATACACCATATTTTACATGTATTGAACGTAGGCTATTCCTTCCTTTTTTGGATACTTTTTACGTATTAAAACAATAGTGTTTTTCCATAACTTACTTGGAGAGAGATACAACCATCATGTTTTAAAACATAGCTTCAAAATTTGTTGGAGATGTAGGGGATAGCAAAAGAAGACGATTTCATTGGAATGCATGGGCGCAAACGAACGCGTTATAAAGAGCGCAAAGCTATGTGATTAGTTAAGCCAGTCGCCAATCGACATTGTGACTTTTCCGAAGTAATGTTCATAGTTATGGAATTACTTGGCAACGCTTTGGCTGTATCTCCTAGCTGTTGGCGAATAACCTCGTTTGCACGCGAACTAATCCTCAAAATTTGGTGGAGAAGTTGATAAAAACAACAGAAGATGACCCTTCACATAGGAAAGTGGATTATGCACGATTTGCAAGGCAAACAGGAAGACGTCTGCGCGCTCACGCTTGCACGCATACAATTATACCTCTTAGACGAACACAATTAATCTGTTGCTCTCAGTAACAGCCTTTTGCTATTGCGTTTTTCATAGAAGTTGCAATGTCTCTTATTATATTCCTTGAATTTCATGACGGATATATTTGAACAATAGTTCTTGGATTATTAATGAAAACAAGAAATGTAAAGAGCCTGAGGAGAAAAATATCAGGTATAATAAAATGAGAGGAACGTATGGACTGATTCCAAATTCTCGAGAACGATATAAAATCACTGTTATTGTTTTTTCTGTGATGATTTCTTCAACAAGACCCACATTGGTATGGAAACGAGTCCAGCGAGGTCTGTTTTTATAGTACCTTTGTATCTCGAAATGTTTAACCAAGAACAAGACATTAGTAAACCTATTAAATAGAGCCTTATTATATAAAATGATGCGTATATGGAATTTAATTGGATGGAGGATTTTTATTTCATAATTACTAGATAGGTGTGAGCAATCTACAAACTCAACCTTCCAATTGAAGAAAAGATTTTTACGTTCTCAATTCATGTTCTTAACTTGTTGCTCTCGTCTACTGGCCATTTTGATTTCGTGAACGTAATGTTAATCCTATGGAATTTCTACTTTTGCTCTCAAATCTTGACTATTTGATCTATTTGAATGCAATAAAATGCATCTGAAAGAGCAAAAAATAATGAAGGTTTCTGCGGAATAACATTTTTCCTCTGATTCTTAAGAATATTTTCAAATATTTCTTACAGACCGGAAAACTCACAAACGTATCATTAAAATAGGGGTAAAATATTTTTAAAAATTGGAGGAAAAAAGTGATTCCGCAGAAGCATTTATTATTTTTTATCCCTTCAGATGCACTTTATTGCATTCAAATAGATCAAATAGTAAAGAAGTGATAATTAAAGTCGGAATTCCATAAGATTCATATTACTTCTACGAAATCAAAATGGTGAGTAGATAGTAGATGAGATTAGGAGTTTAATCTCACTTGGCGACTTGAAACCTTATGTATAATTTGTATATGAGAACAGAGAAAACTTTACTTGCATAAAGTAACATTGAGTAACTTTCCCATACTGAGCAGTCACGTATTTTTAATAATTAAAATTCTCAGCTCTGATTTTTAGATTCTGAGAACAATATTCCCCCCTCCCTCCAATAATAAATTTTCACAAAAGTTATGCACATCTTAAATTGTAAAGAGAATTTCCGCAAAATCCATATTTTCTTAATGATCCAATCTAACTAAAGGTTAGCTTTTAATACAGTTGTCGATACCTAATTGAAAGTTCTTGATCTTTCTATGGCACATGTATGAATTTGTTGGATAATGCGGGAATTATATTGGAAATGAACTAATCCTGATAACTGACGGTAAGGACACAACAATCACTTCAAAAGGAAAACCTTTCCATTCGGTTTAACAAGAACAAATGAAATGCACATCTGGTCTAGACGTCTGGTGTGGTATCATCGTCATCGCATATGGACCATCGAATGGCATCGGGTATTGTTCATGGATGAATCTCGTTTCTGTCTGGAGGAAAGACGGCCATCGACGGGTATGGCGGCGACCCGGAGAACGCTACGAACCAACCCATTTCGCCGAGAGTCAAACCAATCCTACACCGGGTATAATGGTTTGGGAGGGCAAATTGATGCACAGGAAATCATCACAGGACACATTGCTGGCCGTTTGACAACGGTCACACAAGTTGTGGATCCTGTTGTTCTGCCCTTGTTGCAGGGTGCACCGAACACGGTATTCCATCAAGATAATGTCAGGCCGCATGTTGTACGGCGAACTCTTAAAAGCCTGACTGATTCTTCCCTGGCCGGCAAACTCTCCAGATCTGAATCTCTTTGAACACCTGTGGGGTTTCATTGGACGTGACATAAACCGCGCACCACTAGCGCAAACCGTGGATGATCTGCACACAGCAGTGGATATGGCTTGGCAACGGTTATCTCAGGCAACCATCAATGCACTAATTGACAGAATGCCACGTCAAATTGAGGCCTGTATAGATGCCCGAGATGGGCACATTAGATACTGAATAAATTGGTTTATAATGATTTTATTAGTCATTTTTTTTAATCATTTGCATGTCCATCTCACCACTATCGCTCCTGAAATTTATGCATTATTTCTTGGTGTTGCAATTTCACTTTTAAGGAGCGTATTTCCCTCTCTATTGAAATATTTCAAAATTGAATATTTTCTAAACAGTTGGGAAGAGTTGCAAGAAACTTTGGATTTAGAATTTTATTACATGAAAAATAAAAATATGTAAAAAATGTGTTATGTTACAGTTTTTTTTTTTTTTTTTTGCAACTGTATCTAATGCAAGATAGTGAAAAAATTATTTATTATAGTTTTATTAACTATATGAGCTAAATAAATTAACCGATCAATTGAAATCATGGTATAGTGCTGTTGAAGCTTTTAACATTGATTCCGAATTTGTCCAGCTGTGAGGAGAATTGCGAGATATTTTTAGTGAGAAAATTCTGTCTAAATTATTGTTAACTATTTTAACTAACTTAATTGATCCATTAACCTCATATCTTCAACCCTTTAACACTTATATCAAATTTGTTAGCTGCGAGGAAAATTGTGAAAGTTATTACAAACGTTTTTAGTGAGAAAATTCTTTTCCAATTTTTTATTAATTGTATAAGCTAACTTAATTAATTTATCCAGTAACATCATAATATACTTTGTTCAGCTGCAAGGAGAATAACCAAAATTATTAAAGGCATCATTTTTTTTACCGTTAGATCTAAGAGACATGAGCATATTTTTTAACTTTAGTTATATTTGTTATCCTAACAGCTCATTAATTAATATTATGTTGAAAATACTTTTTGACGTTAAATATATTTTGACAGTTTATTCGGAACAATTCAGATCAATGAGTATAGTAACTAGAATAGGGGCGTAAGACGAAATTTATAGAGTATCTCTCATACAAATGTACTTACAATCATATCTGTTTTTTAACATCTTATTAACTCATCTTAGTAGAATTATTACCTCTTTTAAAATTAACATTTAAGGGTAATTATCTTTACCTGAACTTATAATGTTGAGCTATTCGTGGTTTTCTCTTCACTAATTTAAGGGAATTTTGTAATTTGTATTGAATAAAATAAAACCTCGACGCAATCGTATGGAACTTCATCTACGCAAATAAAATGAAGGTAAAAAGCGAATGAATTGATATAAGGCTAACGATATCTGAGTGAAATAGAATTGAAAGTGAGTACGGATAATTGATAGTAAGTAGTCGGTAGATGTTTGCATATTAGAAATTGGAGGGATTTGAAAATAGCTGATCTTACGTAATTAAAATAAGTTGTGAATGATTCCTGGTTGAAGAAGGTTGTAAGAGAAATCGAACTTCAGCGTTTGAGAAGTAGCTCACTCATCATGGATGGATTGGTAAGCTACAGTTTTAGTTCTGAACTAGGATTCAGGCACGTTGAGAAAAAGTAAACGTAAAAATAGAACGTTATTTAAATTGTTATTAAAAAGTGATTTTCTTACCTCTTCAATAAAATGAGATTTTATTGTTGTATCAGTACTATTTAAGTTATTGAGGATACCAACAGTAATGGAGGAGCCTTATAATTTAATAGAAAGCTCTGTAACAAAGACTTAAATCAGCAAATAAAAGGGGGAAAGTTTAATTTGTAAGCAAACTATGTATTTACTTTTTAAAATCAAGTAATTATTTTGACATATTTTACAATCTGTCAAAATAAAACATGTATTCGTTAAAAATAGGCAGATGGTTTATCAAACGATAATTTATTTATATATTTTGTCGGTCCAAATATGCCTCAAGAGGCATGAATGTGATTATTACGAATAAATGGTAACTTGTAATTCTCATCCGCTTACCATCTATAAACCATTATTAAGTTCAAAAATTTAACAAATGATGCACTTTATCAAAACTTAATTCCACTGCTTAAAGCATTCATTAAACATGCAAAAAGTGCTTATTAAGTGTGTAGTAAAGAAAGCACTTTTAACCCAACTGCTTAGTCCTCTCATTTTTCAGAAGATTTTTGTAAGATAAAACTTTAAATGTTATATTTAGTGTGACTAATCTATGCAGAAAGTCTATCAATCATTACTACCGTTCAAGGAAACAGTATTCGTTTTTGGTATTTTAATTCTTTGAAGGTCACGCTAGCTCTTGGAATGTTTTAGTATTCTTAGAAAGAATGAAGTTTAAATTCTTTGTGAGTTAATACTTTTGTAGTGTGTACGGTATGATATTTATTCAAAACACAAAGTGTAAACTGCAAGACTCAGAAAAGGTTTGTAATTGTTAGTGAATTTTGAATCCTTGGGGTGTTTACTTTCTTTTATGTTGTTGAGGAACTACTATATTAGAAGTGTTAATGAAGGACATAATATATGTATTTTGATATTATTAACTGAATTTTGGATGGATAATCGTTATATTTTTCATTAAAATAAGTAAATATCAAATATCGAACATTTGTTATTTTAATTCGTGCTTGGAATCATATGCACTTGATTCTGATTCGTAAGGAACGCTACATAAACATAAAATCTCAAAAAGACGCTTCAATTTGAGAATATAACGTATAAACACGCACACACCCTTTTCTTAAATTAGTCTTCATTTTCTTTTCATTTCTTCAAATAAACCTACTGGAAATTTATACACGTGGTGACTTGTTTGATAACATGATATATTTTGTGGAAATTTTTTAATGAGGATTATAAGACCTTAATAAAGTCATTATTTTTTCAATCTCGAAGGAGTTGGTTGTGAGATTTTCTTAAATTAATTTTTCTCACAAATTCGTTAAAAGTCTCTCATATAAACTTAAGAGATTTCTCAGTCTAAAAGGAGGTATAACTGTGGTGTTTACGATATTATTTCTAGAATTTTTCGAAGAGGAATAAAAAAATATTTATTTTATTGTTTAAAATTTAACATGTTACGAATGGTGTTTTTGTACCATTCCCTTTGCCTTAAACAGCAAAAGAAAAGTGAACGAGCCTCGAATATTTAAGCTTTGCGTGGAAATTTAATATTTAGTTTGTTGCCCGTGAAATGTCAAACGGCAGTTTTCATTTTAGGTTAAGCTGTAGATTTCTTCTAAATACATTCAGAAATTATTCTTGTTATTTATTTAATTAAGGGACTTTACAAATAAAATCATGTTAGATGATTAACGGTGAATTAAACACTTTATTGAAATTTCTGTAAACCAGGAGCGTCAAACACATTTCTAACTACGGGTCAATTTTAAGCAAATAGAAATCATGCGGTTTGCATTATATGTATACGAGGTTTTGTATCTTCATGTACTACGCAGCACGTGTACCGTTAATTATAATTTATATCACGGTACTTGTGTTCTTCATAACGATATTTTATGTAAAATTAATAGCTTTCTTATGTTCAATCAGATTATTTTATCTTATATGTAACAGCAAAAATACAATAATTCCTTCTTATCTTGGAAATACTCATATCCGTCCACAAGTTTTCATTTAGTTTTGCAACTACCGGATTTAGATAAAGACTTACTGAATCTAAGAGTTTAAAATAGAAGAATAATTATAAATACAAAGTAATAAAAATAACTAACAAAAGTCAACATTTTCTTATTTAATATTAACTTTCCAGACTCATAATAACTATCCAAATTAGTAAACTTATTTTTCTTGTTCTCTGAAAGCAAAATATTTAACGTTAGGAACACAAAGTGAGACAGTAAAATATTAATAACTTGGTTGGTATTTTACTATAGGCCGCTAAAATATTCCTTACTGTTGGTTGGGGCAATATATAGTGTGTCAGTTCTACATGATTACTCAGACTTCGTTGGCGAATATTGTGGTTCATTCTCAGTAATCATGCATAATTAGAAATTTCAAAAATTAAGCAAAGATATTTTTAGCTTAATTTTTATTGCATGCAGTTACGTTGGTTCGGCCGCAAAAATATTTGTTTTGAGCCGCGAGTTTCCCATGCTTGCTCTAAATTGTTAAAAAAAATATTGCTTTGTTTTATAGATGGTTGCATGTACTTTTGAGTGGAATCAGAATTTCAGAGTAATTCAAGTGAGGGAAATTACAATTTCGCTCTTCAAAATGCAACTCTGATGTGTTAAGTAATACAGTTTTCAAATTCTTTTTAAAAACTAATGTTAAGTAATTAACTAATGTTTCCAATGGTTTTGAAACTGAGTTTAAAAAAGAAAAATTTTCATCTTAAATTCTGTAGTTACAGAATTCTACGAATTTTAAAAAAATAATTTAAGCTTTGTATCAACTTTTTATTATTAATTTGAGTAATAATATAATGCCAATAAAATACATTTATTCTTTTATATCATATGATTTATATTAAAAAGTAGATTAAGGCAAACTTTAAAAAGTAATTTAACTGCTAATTATGTACGCATATATGTATAATGTCAATTTAAATATTTCAACTAAATATACCCTAATTATACTTATATATACATATAGGTATAATATACACTAATTACCATAAAAACTTGCGCACCAAAAAGAGTTGTCAGAATGAAACGAAATTTCGTATACGTAAGAACAATGTTGATGCAAGTAAGAGATTACAAAATCAAAGCATAATGATAAGTTATTGAAGGAAAAATTACAAATGAATGGTGAATTTAGTACCCAGTTGGGCTACCTGTAGCATGAATGCATGATGTGATACGGTCGGGCATTGAGGCATACGAGTCCCATATGATGTCCTGAGACATCTCGTTCCCCAGTTCCTGTAAATGCACCTATTATTAGATCAAATTCGTAGGCTGTTCAACTTACCATCCTAAATGATCACAGATATGATCAATCGGTGACAAATCTAGGGATCAAGCAGGCCAGGGAAGAAATAGAGGCAGTCCTGTGAAACCCTTGCTGTGGGTAGGAGAGCATTATCCTGTTGAAAAATGGCTCCTGGGAATCCTGCCATGAGTGGCAACACATGTGATTGAAGAATATCACGAACATACCTTTGAGCTGCCATGATGCCGTGGATCAATATTCATCAACACATGGTCATTGACCGTGTGTTGTATGTGATGGCACGCCATACTACCACATACAATGTAACATACCATCAACAATGTCGCAACACATAACAATGTCGCCATGAACATACCATCACATTCCACTGAACAACAAGGGCAGGATTGAGACGTTCACTACGGGGCATTCAGATTCGTCGCTGAAGATGACCTGATTCCAATCGGGTGCAGTCCAATCCCTTCGAGCTCGACACCACTTTAAACGGAGGAGAGGTGAGTAGGTGTCAATGGCAGTACGCGTAATAGAAGCCACGTTAGCAACTGTCCTTCAGCCAGGCACCTTGAGATGGTACGGACTGACACAGAGGCTCGTAGTGAAGGTGTTGCTTTGTATGGATGATGTACAATGAGACAGTTAGCGCTATGCGTGCCTGTCGTAAGATGTCGACTGTTATTCTGTAGAAGGCCGTGTAACAGACCTCTCTCTTGACCACTGGTTCCAACCCTTCCTCACAGTAAAGTCAGAACAGTCTAGGTGGTCAGCTACTCTCACAACTGACCACCCGGTTTCTATCATTAATATGATTCTTCCTTTACCGAATTCAGACAGCTACTCATATTGTCTCCAATGGTGGTGTAATGGCATCTCTAGTTAAATCGTATCCATCAGCAGCAGATTGTTCACGCAAACAAGCTCTACTTACCTGTTTTATGACCATGGAGAACGAATCTCAACGCCCTCTGGTGGTATTACGCAATGCGTGGTCACACTGCATTTCTAATCATTTACATATCTGCCTGACATGTGCCTTCACGCCAAGTTTCGTAACAATCCCACTTTTACAGCTTGGTGCGCAAATTTTAATGGCGATGAGCGTATTGTGAAAGGCATCAGGTTTCTATAATATTGGAATTAATGTGGCAACAGAATCAATATGTGCAATAATTTATATTGCATCAACATTTGAGATAACTCAACCAAAAATTCAGAATCTTAAGGCGATTATTAATACTGATTAGTATAACTTAGTGTAAACTTAAAGTGAATTAGGAACTCACAAATAATATTTTATCGAATTCTAAAAGATGATCCATAATTTAAAAACACTTGTTAAAAATATTTGTTTTATGTTAATCCTTTAAATATAAAAAGATTGGTTTCTGAAGAGAGATTTAATTATTTTTAAGTCATAAATGTTATACTACGATATTTCAAAAAATAAATTATGTAGATTTTTTTAAAAAAAACTATTTATCAAGAAAATGTTCGGTGTCTTTTCTTGATATGTTGTCACCTTAGTATACTTTTGAAAAAGTCTAGAATTCACACAATGTGCTCAGATTATTATTGTTTAACTAAAAATAAAATGGAGAGTTATTAAAAAACTTAGAATTCTTATCATAGATACAATGATGAATAATTTAAATAAATCGATGCTCTAAATTCAATATTAATCTATCTGTTTTAAATATCGTTAAAAGTATGTACACCAATTAAACAGATAATAATCTTTAAAACAAACCAAAGTGAGAATGAAAAGTACATAATTCCATAAATATTTTTTTTAAAAAGAATTATAATAGATCTCGCATCAGCGCTGAAAGAATATATAATAGCCTTATAAGTAAGTGCCATTAACACGTTTTTTTTTAAATACACTTTCCGCACCATAATTATACTAATGCACAATTTGCTTTCTTCTATGTGACAATTTGAGTTATAGGTATAACTGCGTAATTTTCTAAATGTGTCTACAGAAAAACAAAGAATTGAATGAGACTCTTACAAACTGCTGCCTAAAGACTGGATGATTAATACAACTTTTTTTTTGAAACATACAGCTTATTCTCCCCATCAAGGAATAATACTTATATTATTTGATATTTATTACAAATTTTATACTATGTGTATGGTTTACCATTATGAATATCATATCAATAAAATATTAAAAAGAAATTTTTTTCAAACGATTATTGGAACACTTATTAAAGATATTAAGTTATATATATATTCTAAAATTGTACTTCTGTACAGATGCTATTTAAAAGCACACAAAATATATGTGGTTATTCAAAATGATTCATCTGATTGTAAAATTTCATATTTTCAAAAGTAAATGGTACAGAATAAAAAGTAATGCATGAAAGGACAAATATGGAAGTTTTTCATACAAGTGTTCTATATAACTTACTTCTTTTACATATCACCAAAAGAAGAAATAGCATGGGCCATATCAAGTGACTTAAGTGGCCAGCTGTGTTCCATCAAGTCATCTAGTCCGCTGTGACCGATCCAACAGCGAGATAACTCCGTGAAAGCTTCTAAAACATCTTTCGTGAAAGCTTCTAAAACATCTTTCGTGAAAGAGCTTCAGGAAAAACACACGAGGACCCGTCTATTGTTCACAATATAAAACTTTCACAGTTTTTCTTTGTGGTCATGAATTATTTATAATTCTGCGTCATGTGTTTTTGAAAATACGGAATTTTAAAATCAGTTGAATCATTTTGAGTAAACCTGTACATTTTCACCATTCTCTCAGTACATCCAAATCTAAAGATTCTAATGTAAACATTATATCTTATTTGTTACGATATATATGATTTAATAGGTAGCTTTAAAGTATGGAAATTTATAATTCAAAAAAAAATTTCATATGAAATAATTATTTTGCATACCCAAACCAAGTCGCCAAGTAGTAACAAGTGCTAATAAAACCGTTTGTCACAATAAATAAGCAAGTACATGATACTATATTTATATAACTATTCATTCAACTGATATATATATATATATATATATATGCCGAAGTTTGTTAAATAGAATTAATTTCAATATTTAAGTGAAAATTATATAAATGTGAATACTTATGGGTCTTTAAAAAAAATTTTTTTTGAGATAAATGTAAGAAATCATCAATAAGTAACTTCATCCTTATTTTGTAAAAATACAATTTAATAAATTATACTGATCATTTTTATGCATGGTGGATCAAAAATCCCTGAAAAATTTGAAAATTCAATATAAAATTAACTAATTAGAGTACGAGAATGAGGTATATGGCCAAAACACTTCCCACGATGAAAATATTTGTCCTTGCAAGTAATAAATGGTTTTAGCTATCGCTCGAAAGAAAACAGCAAAATCAGAACTCCCCAATAAACTTTAACACATTTATTTTATAGATGCACATGCTCACTAGTTATGTAGATGCATACCACTTACATGAGCAACATCAGCAACCATATTTAAATGTTTGCGCCTTTTGTGGATTGAGTCTCGAGTCGTTGTTTGTAGCATCAAAACTAGTATTTTTAAATGAGACACACATATAAAATGAGGTCAGGTTCAGACAGCTTCATCTATGGGAAAATTTCGAAACTATTTTTATTTGCACATACAAAACTTTTTAGAGTGGAAAGTGTTAATCCCATGAGCTAATTTCAATTTAAATTTTAAGACTTCTCAGGAACTTTTTGTTCATCCTATTTTTCAAAATTTAGGAGCAAAAAATATTCTGATAATGTTATATTTAATGATAATTTTGCATTAGTTGTGGAAGCTCACGGTTTCTTTAATTTCTTTCCATTTCCAAAATGCGCATTGGTCGCCCTCCTATGCATCAGCAACAAAACATCATATTTTGAACTGAAGATTGACATACATTTCTACGTTTTATATAGACTTAGCAAAATTAAAATAATTAAAGATATGTTTATGTAAATGGCAGTTTAGAAATCTCAGCTGCATATTTTTTTAATGTTCTTTACAAATAATTATGGCAAAAAGAAGATTGATTGATCATGAAGATTTTATTACTTAAAATCAATTAAGTAAATATAATACGAGGTGTGGATATTAAATAACAAGACTGACGCTATTAAACCTTTCATTTTGATTTCATTTAACCTCTTGACAGACTTTGCGGAGCAGCCGTGACTTGTCCTTCCGCAATTCGGGTCGTTCTTTTCTTATTCTTTCACGGAGTTCAGCAAGAACGTGATGATAGTAATGTTGATTAATAGTTTGACGTTCAGGAACCAAGTGAAGGTACACAATTCCATGAATATTGAAAAAAAAATCACTATTTCTTTGAATTTTGATTTGCTCATTCGAACTTTTTGGGGTCTTGGTAAAGCCGGGCTCTTCCAGCACATGGATTGGCAATTCGTTTCAGAATGATAAATAAATAACCACGATCCTCACACGTTATTATTCTTCCCAATCAGTTTGGGTCATTTTGAATGGGATTCGAAGTGTCAGTACAAGCATTTTTGCGGGCTTCTTGTTGTTCAAACGTGAGAATTTTAGGCACCATTTTGTCACACACTTTTTGCATGTTAAAATTTTTGTATAAAATTTGCCTTTTGGATTCTTTGTCAATTTCTACAGTATTAGTAATCGCGCAAATACTGAGTCAGATCGAACCAGATTACCTATTTCTCGATATTGAGTTCCCGTTTCTGACGTGAAAGGGTTACCCGAGAACGAATTACGTTCAACATCTTCTTCGCAACCTTGAAAACGCTTAAACCACTCAAAAACACGTGCACGCGATAAACATTTTTTGCTATACACTTTTTTCAATAAATTATAAGTCTTAGAATAAGGTTTTCGCAAATTTCTTGAAAAATTTCACAACAATTATTTTCCTCTATTGTTACACTTATCACTTTCTCACGAAAGAAATATCTCTAATGCCGAAGAAGGCTACGGCTATACGAATTTGTTTACAGAAGCGAGAGGCACTGTATTCGAAAGAGAAGGCTTCACTCTAAACAACTGTAGGTCACTGGTGTTTGGCGCATGCGTACTTCTTCTGTAGCAGCGTCAGTTTCGTCATTTAATAGTCGCACCTTGTGCAAGAAATATGAGCATAGCTATCTTGAAATAAAAGGTCAAATTTTGTCTTTATTTGGAAGGAAATTATTGATTTTTGTAATAATATAAGCTTATTCTACACGTTTTTAATTTTATTTCAAAGCATGATCAAATTAAAATCACATATTTTATACATAAATTATTCGCATGGACTCATCTGGTAAGTAAATCGTTAAGAAAATTTTACTGGGAGTTTCCAAGAGTATGATAAGAATTGAAGATACTTTTATGTAAAAAGTAGGAACTTTGTAAAGCTTTTAAATTTTTAGAAAAAAGATTATTTCTTTCTATCCAGTGTCATTTTTACTTTTTTTAGATAGAAAATTATTTAGTTAAAACTATCTACACACATATATACATTATGATTAATATTTCTACGTTAATTTAAATGAAATATAAAATAGAAGCGGTTGACAACAAAAACGCTTTTACTATTTATTTTTAAAATGTAGTTGCGTCATGTAAATAGAGCTTATTTGTAAACACATTTTTATTAAAATGTGTATTTTTATTGAATTATATAAAATTTTGGGATTATGATAAATAATTTCTCTATGAATCTAATATATTCTAAGTGAATATATTCTAAGTATAATATTCTAAGTGAAGTATTTTGGAACTATTCGTCTTGATTCGTTCTGGCTTTTATACAAAATTTTATTCCCAAAAATAAATAATAATCAAATTTTTATCTGCTTCTGGAAAATCCAATTTGTTCTTTTCTAAAAATATGGTTTTGTGGTAATTTAATTATACAATTTTCACTTAAGTGTTCTTAATCATATTTGAGTGAATGAAATCTTTTGCTCTGATATTTCACAACAGCTTTCAGAACTGCAATGCATCGAAAAATGTTGAAAATTGTAATTCCACACTTCGAATTGCGGCTAATAATTTTTGTTGTATTGTTTTCGGATTCAGGATCTTGTAATAGTTCATTATAACTCTAGTTGTTAGTTACTTCGTCAAATTGATCACTTCATTCATAAAATCTTCGAAACTGGTATTGATTTGCTCCCTACAACAACTGAAAATAGTTGATGTATCGCGCATCACAAATTGTGTATTTTATTATCTGTAACAATATTTTATACCAGTAGTAGTAATCTATCCTGGACAAATTCAATGTCAATAAACAGTTCTTTAGTCTTACAATCTATTCGAATAACTTTGCAACGACCGCGCGTAACATGATTCCAATTAGACCGAAAAGAGTTTTAGAAGGAATGATGCAGAAATTATTGCCATCTCAGGTGTCACTTGACGATGTCAAAATGTAGCCCATTGTATAACCTTAATGGGACTTTAATGACACTAAAATAAAAAAAAATTATATATAGTATGTATGCAAAACAATTCCCCCCCCCTACCGCACCTAAAAAAATTCTCCCTCTCGCTCGATGTTCCTTAAATCATTAATATGCAATCTTCGTAAATTATAATTTTCCCCATCATTATATTAAAAAATGGCTAATTTCTTTTTAACAAATTGGAATGCTAATTAAAATCCTTAATTTTTTTCTGCCGCTACCCTTATCACTAACCATTAATAACCTTTCCATTCCATCATTTGCATTCTTTTCACCCTAAATACATCTATTAGGGAATCTATTAAAATAACTGACTTGCACCTTATAAAAGGACCTCCCCTGGTTTTGCGCTGACATCTCGTGTCAAAGGAATATTACTAATTAGCATTACAAATTTAAATAGAAACATCACTCAAACTCGGTCTCCCATTTTCCTAAGTCGTAAATGCAAATGTAGTTGACAAGGGCACCTAATAGCCACTCATCCATCAACACTGAACCAATATTTTTAACTCATCAACACGCCCAACAGATTTGGTGAGATCTCTGTTGAATTTTGAAAACCTCGAAATACTCGTAGATTTTGTTTAAAAATAAATCTTTTTCTTAAAGAAAAAGCCATTTACTATTTTTCTTTCTAAGGAATTTTTTTTTAAACTAAAACTAAGAAAAAAAAATGGAGCACATGGAATCGTGAGACTAATTTCATAAGCAAGGTCACTGTCATCGAACGTATCCCGGGGCTTGTTGCCATTAATGATGAGCGCGGTGCGTTTGGTAATTCATTAATCACACTCCTTTCGTAAAACCGGGCCAAAGGTCAACCCCGAAATAACATCTTAGAGATTAAGGAATTCTCTTAACAACGACAAAGAAATATTGGCTACAATTTGTCATGAAACCCATTTGGTGTTGAGATATTTTTGCTTCCCGGCTGATAGACATGGCGTCTTTGGGGAAGCAGCTCACATTCGCTCGAGTAAAGCGATCCAGGTAATGCTTTTTGGCACGTTATATTAGAAAGTATTTACGTCATAACGTTTGACGTTTTGGATCCGTCAAGTGGAGATCTTATCGGACTGGTGCGTGATCCTTTGCTGTAGGCTAAAGAGTTGATGATTCTATGATGGACACGCCGTGTCTGCTCTGGGTATTGTTAACCGTGTGCTTCGCTATGCTGTAGTGTTAAAGGGGAGTATGGGTGTCAACACTTTTTTTTTTCTTCTTCGCCTGGAAATAGCGTCCGGATGGAAAATTGTGACCGTTTATGTCTCGTTACTCTTATGTGATATCATCAAATCTGGATTATATTCATTGAGGAGATTTCTGCTATTCGAAAGCATTTGTGTGTTATTAGAGTGTGTGCCTCGTTTATTTTATTATACGTTTTTTTGCGTATCATAAGAAAAGCCTTCCTTTTTTAGGATTGTAGATGCGATGTTATTTTCTGATATATAGTCGTTGATTTTTTTTTTCTGCTTTAGAATCGGGTTTCTTTTTTAGATTATTTACAATTTATACATTTCCAAAACTATCCTTGCAATTCATTTAAAAAATATAGATTTAACAATAAACTTGTCACTTTTTTATTTTATTAAAATACTTAATAAGTTAAAATTTACACATATATTAATAAATACAAATACAAATGGATATGATATAATAAACTTATGTAACAAATATTGTTCTTCATACGTGTTTCCAAAATTTAATTGTGAAAAAATTAAATATATATATAATTCAAGTTTTCTTTTGAAAAATGTATTTGATTGTAACGTAATGTAAAAAAAATTATAAATGATTGATAAGAAATATTTTGTTCCACAAAGCTTCATGACAATATAAGGGTATTACTTTATTCTATTTCATAAGATATTTTTCATCACCATTAAAGGAGTAAACTTTTAAAAGTTGAAACCTTTTTCATTTTTAAAATTTTTAAATATTAATTTCACAATAAAATACATTTAAAACATTGAATAAATTTCGTTACCACGTTAAAGAGAATTATTTTTATTTATACTCATAATAGTTCATAATCTAAGTATTAAATAAATATGCATGTTCGTTTAAAATGTCCCAAATGTACTATATTTTTTACTCATGTAATACAATTCGTGTTTCTTTAAATTTCTATTTTACATACTGTTTAGTATATTGGTGTAAATATGAGATATATTTGCTTTGAAAGCATGATAGTAAATTTTAATTCAGAATATATTTAATAAAATAGAAAAAGTTTAAAAAATTTCTTCTTGTCTGTTTCAAAGAAATTGTAATTAATACACTCCAAAAAATTTCAAAATGACATTTTAAAAACTGACTATCTGAGAAAAAATAATTTGCACAGGTAAAGGGAGAGGGATAAAGGGCTGAAGAAATTTATTTCTGCCGATGAGTCACTTGTGAGTGTTCTATTATTTATAACCAGAAGTTGTAAGCTGTTCCTAGAAATTATTCTTGATTATAATGTTAAAAGCTATCGTTACCAGTTTATTAAAATTAGCAATCGATGACGAAAAATTATGTGCTGCTTCTGGAAATAGTTAGTAATTAACATGTCAAAAACTGCTGTAAAACATTCTTCTTAAATGTCCGCTTGTAATTTATTTAAAACGCAACACCAACCCGACCAAAGTTTAAGCCGACCTGATTAATTCTGAAAATGTCATACCACTAAACTTTGCAGGCTATTTTAACACCATTTATAATGAATTTTTCTTTTTCTCCATTTTGTAGAATTCTCACACCTTTATAAAGCAATTTTCTCGACTGGTTATGCATTACCGTCTGTTCGCGGGAAACAAATAATCAATAACATTATTCATTAAATGCCGGTTTACAAAGTCATGTTAGGGGCTATCATGAAACACGATCTTGTTCGCCAGCTTACATTGACAATCCGTAGAGCACCATAAGTCATCCATTAACAAGCTTTGTGACAGGAAACGACGCAAATCCGAGGTTATGTTAGATCGTTTTTTTCCTTGTAAATCGCACTTTTCTGCACCAAGCCCTACAATTTTCAAACATTGATTAATGGCTCTTTATGATACTAGTATGTGACGATGGTTTTTTCATAAGTCGCAGATCGCTTAAAATTTAATGGCGATGTAATTAATGCATGTGAAAACGTTTAATGTATCGGTATAACATCCCGTGCCATTGGCTTCTTCGTATAACTTTAGGCGAAAGTGAAATAAGTTGCGACCAGACTCGCACGTTTGTCTTGTGGTAAGGCAATCAAAACTCTGGACAAGAAGTTTTAGTGTTAGTAATAGTACTCTTAGGCTCAAAGTCTTTCTTTGAAGACTAACTATAAACACTGATATTATCACTGAATTATCAGTCCCGTTTATGGAGTAGCGCATTTCTTTAGTTTGATATAGAAACGTGAATCGCCCCTAATTTTAGTTCTAATATCAAATTAAAAACCTGGATATTTTGAATTCAATATGAGGCTAACATGATCGAGACTTAAATTAGGATTTAATATAAATACTTTCTCGGTTTCAAATATGAATATGATATTTATTTTTAAGAGTTGTTAGATTTCATTTTCAAATTCCACGCGAGAGGCAAATGATATCTTATGAATTATTTAAGGAACCTTTAATATTTCGCAGCATTAAATGAAAAAAAAAAAACTTTTATGAGTGGAAAATTGATATTTAATTGGCTAAAAGATTTAAGTATAATCATTTTATGAATTTAATACATAAAATGTGTTAAGTTTTGTATACACTAGATGTATTATGTGTTACATACATACAATTTATTTTATATTCAGTACATAAACTATGTTGTGAATTAGAAACATAAAATATACTGTGTATATTCTATACATATAATATATTATGTACTGTATATATAAAATGTATTTTTATGTCATGAAATTCATTATGTATTAAATAAATAATATGTATTATGCATAAATATATGGCTTTTCATTTAAAACTTGCTCATATCTTGTTTTTAAAAGCGACGGTTGAAGAATCAATATTTAGTCATGCATAAAAAATTGCTTCGCAGAAGAGAAATAAATTGCATTGTTATCCGCGTATTTTACTTTTATTTATTTTTAATCTTCTTTTAAATAAAGTTTAGAACAAACTTTTACTTAAAAACGATATTCATATGAAGATCCACGAAATTAAGAAAAAGAATCCTTTAGATTAACAAGAATAGTTTTTCCATACTAGTTGTTTATTTTTTTAAAAAAAGTAACTTACGAAAGAGTTTAATAATTTAAGAAATTTAAAAATAAATTGAATCACATAATTCACACCGTTCTTGAAATTTATATTATCGCTCAATTTAAGTCAATACTGTAACTCGTAGCTAGCTTAACTCACGGTTAAATAACCTTGGACCATGATTACTGCGAACTTACGGGGTCCTTCTGTAATAACAATCTTTGATCAATAATGGAGGGAAAATCACAAGATATGTAATTTTTTATTGGATATTTACATATATGAAATTTTCCTATTGAGTCCATAATTGCTAAAAGATAAATAAATGTGTTCTAAACTTTTTCAGTCATTCAAGTGTTAGTCGTAAATTAAATAAGCAACGGGCGGAGATAAGATGACAGAGAAATGAAAACTCTCCGCTCCAATCAGAATCGAGTAAAATGTTTCATTTATTTCGGAGATTAATGGCTCTGAAACCTGGAAGAATTCACGTAATGTTACCAGGTGCACCCATATATTATCCAGACCAGTTTTTATAAATAAGGAACGTACTCTCTTTCTCTTGAATACATTTACACCTCCTTCAAAATAATTGCTAAAGGAGCCAGTACAATTTTTCCAATATTTCTTCAAGTCATAGAAACACTGATTATGGTCACTGGAGGTAAGTGAACCTAAAATACGCATAATTGTTGATTTAATATCTGAAATGTTTTCTAATCTTTGTTCTTTCATAGCTATTTTAAACATCAGGAAGAAGAAGAAAAAAAAATCATTTGGCGATTAATCGAAAGAATAGGGTAGATGATTTATCTCTATTACCAAGTGCTTAGCAAGATATTGTCGTCCTAGTCATGTGATGACTTGACATCGCTATTTTGTATTAGATTCATACTGATTCAAATATAAGTTCACACTACAAAGAGTAAGTACAGAAAATCAAACTAATATTTATGAAACACTTATACCGATCCAGAAATATACATTTGTATTAAATAAGTAAGGTAAAATTCCATGCGTGTCCATTACAAAAGATTATCAGAAACACATACGTATATAAATGGTTTTATGGGGGAGCCTGAATGTCGGGAACAATACCAATTACAATCACAGTAATTGTATAATTTCCATATATTAAATGTCGAGCCACATAACCTCTCTCTTTTTCAAGAGTAAGCACAGGTCTATAACCTCGTTATCAAACCTTCCAGTCTCTCTCTCTCTACTCTAACATTGAACTCTTTATAGCTTTTAAATGCTATCCGATCATTCTCATTCGCTGCACTTTATATATATTCCAACTTACCCAAGTCACAGTTCATTCGCAAGCAAAGGTTCATACAACGTCACAGAAAAACCCAAAGAGGTGTAGTTGAAGGAAAATATGCGTGAGGACCCTTAACAAAAAATCTGTGCGGTGCTTAGCATTTGCGTGTAAAAGAAAACCAATGTCTGGAATAAAAAAAATATCCTTCCCTCCTACCTTGTTTCTTAGTAGAGAAGCACCTCTTTGTAAAAATACTGTTTGATTTTTAGTGACACATTTATGGTGAATACGATCTTTGTAATAAAAAAAATGCAATGTACCACTTATACACTTGTGTTGCTGGCAACGATGCATCAGCATATATACGAATAATTTATAAGTTTCGGTAGCCGATTTATTTAATTTGTAACAAAATTTAATGTTACAATATTATCCCATCTCGAAGCAAAATTTTAAGTACAAAGTTTTCTCAGTAACCGAAATGACTCCGTTACTTGGATATGCAAACGACAAAAAATCCAGTTTAACCCTATTTTCTACCAAGCGGTATCAAAAGGCACCTTTTAAATTTTAACTTAAGATTAATCTCTGTTTAGTCATGTCTCCACAATTAAGTTTTTGACTTCGCGTACAATAGTTGTTAAATGAAATTAGTGATATTATTTTCCTCTAGTTCTCATCCTAGATCCAAAAATATATATATTGCATACTTATTTATACCATTCATTACAACGGCTTATTTTATGTCATTTTGCATATAAACATCAACACCATTTCGCAACGTCATGCCAATCAAAATCAGATTACAGAATTCCGTTTTCAGATGTAACGGAAAATACAGGAGTTCCTGCACAATAATTTTCTGCCATGTTGTATTTTAGCCTAGATGAACATAGTGCCTACTCCTTAAAAAACGAATTTCGCGTTTGATTCTAAAAATCTGGTAGTGAGTTAAATGCACGTGAATTATATTTTTATTCACGAAAAATTTGAAAAACACATTGTTTTAGTTAGTATTGTAGGTATGTAAGTACTGTTTGTAGCACTGGCAGTTATTTCTATTTTTTTATTCTTTTTTCTTTACGAAAAAATGTTAATAATCTAACCTTATCTATTTTTTTTAGTTCTCATTCTTTGGATGTCCTGAATTTCAACAAAAGGAGAAGTTATTGCAAAGAATAAATAACATGAATGAAGAAAGTTCTGAAACTGATGAAAGCTTACTCTCTGAAAGTGAAGATGAGTTGAATGATTCTTTTGAAAGTGACCGCGAAATCGAAAGCGATTATGTAAATTGCTGGTGAAGCGCTAATGAAGAGAAGGATAATTTGAATGCAAGAAGGGGTCGAAAGAGAACGAGATAGTTGAAGAGATTCTGAAGATGATTGTAAAGAAAGCAATGAACAGCAAAATATTGAAACTCCATTGATGGAACAGTTTGGAAGCAAATCGAAACAATTTCATTTCCTGGCAGACCACCTCTTCATACAATTTTCAAAGATGTGTTTTGTCCAATTGTCGAAATATTAGTGCAAAGCAAACACCGTATTTTGTATACATTTTGACAATAATATTACAGATAGTAAAATGTACAAAAACGGAAGTACAAAGAGTTCTTGGAAAATAATGGAGTTTACCTGATATAAATTACTGGCATCTATAAGTATTTAATATGCAAGCGGTGCAAATAAAAAAAAACATTAAAGTGTCGTTTTAAAAAAAAAACTCTAATAAATACGTATCAATGTATCAATAACTGTATTGCGCAAATTATCTACATTTAACTGATAATTTAAGATTCTGGAACTTTTAACAATTATTTCTCTTAAAATGCAAATGTGTCAAAAAACGCCTTTTGATCGAAATAAGTAAAATAAAAATCGTGTTAGAAATAGTGTAATACTGACTTTAACAGTGAGTTAGGATGTCATTCTTTATAATCCATTCATTTATTTTTTTTTGCTCTTCTACTTAAAATTTTGGTCCTTTAATTCGTGTTGTTGCTTTGTGGGTTCATCATGTGCATGAATGTATCTTCCACATAAAAATAAATTTTAATGTGATATTGAAAGTAAAACAGGCAATTCTTAAACAATACTAATAACACTTGAAAACATTATTAGTATTCCTTAAATATAATATCGACTCATTTTCACAGCAGACATATTTTTATTATTTTGGTACATAATAATAAAACACTGGTCTAGCAGCCATTTTGATTTCGAAATGGTCCCTCAATCTTATAGAATTTCTACTTTCCGGTTTAAATCTAGATTATTTTACGTATTTGAATGCAAAAAAAAGATTCTTCCAAGAGATAAAATAATAATAAAGGTTTCTGCGAAATTTAATTTTTCTCCTATTTTTACATTCTTTTTAATGATTTGTTGGAGTTTTCTGGTCTTTAAAAATGTTTTAAAATGTTTTCAAAAATCGGAGAGGTAATATACTTCCGCAGGAGCTTTCATTATTTTCGCTCATTTGGAAGAACATTTTTGTATTCAAATAGATACAATGCATCAGATTTCAGAAGAAAAGTAGAAAGTCCAAAGGATCAACATTATATTTAGGAAATTAATATCACTGTAGACGGGAACTGTAACGTTTATTTGATTCAGATTTTTTGCGAAGTATTACGAAACATCATTAGTGATTTTTCTAATCAAACTCAGAATCAGATCAGTCTTAAGTTACTATTAAATGGCATAACTTTTCAATATGAAATCTGGCAGGCATTTTGTTCATGTTTTTGCTCCAGAAAAATGCAAAGGCAAATAAACCCTTTCATAAACGAATATGAATCTTTCAATATGAATCTTAACACAAGTTTTCTCATGTGTTAGAACGAATAATGATATCTTCAATTTAAAAAAATAGATCATACAACAATGAACCAAATGTATAATGTATACGTTAAAGGGGGATATTTAAATGACCATCGGTTTCAGCCATCTAATCAAATGACCTTTCAGCCAAAAGCACGCATGCATGGAGGAAATGTGAATGAAACGGTGTCATTTCTATTTCCCAAGTGCAGTAATGGATAGTCGATACCAAAATGGATAGGATTTTTTTTTTTATGAAACAGAGAAATGGAACTTAATTATTTAACGATTTCCAGAAGAAAACAGAAAGATTCTGTGCGATCGTTAGATTGTCTCAAAAAAAAATTAAGAACTGAATAAATAGTAATTATATATAGTAATATATATATATATATATATATATTTGTAATGTTGATTTTCTGTTCGCTTTTGGTTTTTTGATTAACTTTGTTTATACCTTTAAAGTTATTGTAATTACTAAAGGTGTCATATAGTTGCATCCGTCAAAACTAAAATAAATGTATTTTTCCCACTCCCAACTGTGACATTGTCTCCGTTTTTGCTTTTCGATAATTATTTTCTCTTGATTTTTGCCATGCTTTTTAAAGTTGTTTGGTAGTTAAATCGGTAGTAATTTCTAATTAATTACTTATATTTTTATTGAATTAATGTTATTTTCACGAATAAAATACTTTGTTTAACCAGCATTAAATCTCTCTTAAACCACATTCTATAATGGTCATAAAAGAAAAAAAGCAGCACTAAATCCTAAAAAAGAGAGATAAAGAAAAAAAAAGTAATAAAACATTAAAGACAGAAATTGAGTTAAAGCTTTTTAAAATGCTATCTCAGTCTAGGATTGAAAGGAATCCCAAACTTCAGAACAATATATATATATAGTGTATGACAAAAAAAATGACGCACCAATGAGGAGTTGCCCAATTGTAATGAAATTTCGTATGCAAAGGCATTTGAATCGAACATGCAGATGATTACAATTTGGTGTCCAATGAATATGAATAGTGGAAGCTACAGCGCATTGGAACTGTGTACACAGCATGTGTACATAAGAAGCGATTCTCAATCTGTTGGTCATATTCTTTGTTGCGTTGCGATTTAGAATACCTTTCAACGACTGGAAAATTGCCTCGCCACAGGATTCGAGCTCATTACGAGCAAATGTCAGAAATCATTGGATTGAAAGAGGCAGGTTGGGCAAATCGGAGAATCGCTCGTCATATGGGTAGAAGCGATGCGGCGATTAGAAGATGCTGGCAAGAATGGGTGGACAAAGATAGATTTCAGGGTCATGACAGTAGCGGTTGGCTTAGGGCTACAGCAGATCGGGAGGACAGAGTGATTGTCAGTGCCTGATCCATCGTTATCAACCATCAGACGTGCGACCGCACCCTAGTGTCCACCTTGACCATTCAAAGACGGCTGATAGAACGAAATCTATGCTCGTACCGACTGCTGCACCACCTGCCACTCTCAACTATGCGCACTGTCGAGCCAGATTACATTGGTGCTTGGCTCTATCAAGTTGAAATGATGCTGACTGGGGACGTATAGTGTTTAGCGACGAATCCCACTTCCAACTGTGTCCTGACGATCATCGAAGACGTGTCTAGAGACACCCAGGGTAGCGTGCCGATCCTGCTTTCCCTATTGCACGTCACACAGGCCCTCAACCAAAAGTTATGGTCTGTGGTGCCATTTCCGTTGATATCCAGACCTCTTTTGTCGTCATTAGAGGCACAGTACAGCGGTTCGTAGACGACATTCTGAAACCTATTTAGCTACCGTTCCTTTTGCAGTACCCTGGCCTCATTTTACAGCAAGATAATGTCAGACGACATAAAGCAGGTGTTGCTATGAAGTATCTTACAGCTTGTCAAACACTTCCTTGATCAGCTAGATCTCTCTCTAATCGAGCATGTATGAGATATGATGGAAATGCGATTGCATCTACGAGAGAATGTTGATGATCTAGCCCGACGACAGATGGAGCATATTTGGCAAGAAATACCTCAGAAGACCAACAGGGAGCTTTATTACTCTATGCCGTCGTGTGGCAGCTTACACCCAGGCTAGAGGTGGGTCAACACCTTAATGAGCTCGTTACCTCATAACTATGTAACTCTGAAATAAATCATTCCATTTTTCAGAAATTTTAATCATTTTCTATTCTGTACATAATTTTCCTATCGGCCTATGTTTCTCTCCATTGGACAACTCCTACTTAGTGCGTGGTATTTTTTTCTACATGTATTGCTGTTTGATATAGAAACGGAATCGCCCCTAATCAGTTCTAATATCAAATTAAAAACCTGATATTTTGAATTCAATATGAGGCTAATATGATCGAGACTTAAATTAGGATTTAGATATATAAATATTTCTCGGTTTCAAATATGAATATGATATTTATTTTTAAGAGTTGTTAGATTTCATTTTCAAATCTACGCGAGAGGCAAATGATATCTTATGAATTATTTAAGGAACCTTTAATATTTCGCAGAATGAAAAACTTTTATGAGTGGAAATTGATATTTGAATTGGCTAAAAGATTTAAGTATAATCATTTTATGAATTTAATACATAAAATGTGTTAAGTTTTGTATACACTAGATGTATTATGTAAGCTACATACATACAATTTATTTTATATTCAGTACATAAACTATGTTGTGAATTAGAAACATAAAATATACTGTGTATATTCTATTACAATATATTATGTACTGTATATATAAAATGTATTTTATGTCATGAAATTCATTATGTATTAAATAAATAATATGTATTATGCATAAATATATGGCTTTCATTTAAAACTTGCTCATCTTGTTTTAAAAGCGACGGTTGAAGAATCAATATTTGAATATGGCAAAAATTGTTTCTGCAGAAGAGAAATAAATTGCATTGTTATCCGCGTATTTTACTTTATTTATTTTAATCTCTTTAAATAAAGCTTAGAACAAACTTACTTAAAAACGATATTCATAGAAGATCCACGAAATTAAGAAAGAACTTTAGATTAACAAGAATAGTTTTTCATACTAGTTGTTTATTTTTAAAAAGTAACTTACGAAAAGAGTTTAATAATTTAAGCAAATTTAAAATAAATTGAATCACATAATTCACAATGTCTTGAAATTTATATTATCGCTCAATCAATAGTCGTACTCGTAGCTGCTTAACTCAGGTTAAATAACCTTGGACCATATTACTGCGAATTACAGGGTCCTTCTGTAATAAAATCTTGATCAATAATGGAGGGAAAATCACAAGATATGTAATTTTTATTGTATATTTACATATATGAAATTTTCCTATTGAGTCATAATTACAAGATAAATAAATGTGTTCCTAACTTTTCAGTCATTCAAGTGTTAGTCGTAAAATAAGTAACAAGGAGATAAGATGACAGAGAAATGAAAACTCTCCGCCCATCTGAATCAGTAAAATGGTCATTTATTTCGAGATTAATGGCACTGAAACCCAAGAATTCACGTAATGTTACCAGGTGCACCCATATATTATCCGACCAGTTTTATAAATAAGAACGTACTCTTTCTCTTGAATACATTTACACCTCCTTCAAAATAATTCTTAAAGGCAGTACAATTTTCCAATATTTTTCAGTCATGAAACACTGATTATGGTCACTGGAGGTAAGTGAACCTAAAATACGCATAATGTTGATTTAATATCTGAAATGTTTTCTAATCTTTTTCTTCATAGCTATTTATAAACATCAGGAAGAAGAAGAAAAATCATTTGGGATTAATCGAAAGAATAGGGTAGATGATTTATCTCATTACCAAGTGCTTAGCAAGATATTGTCGTCCTAGTCATGTGATGACTTGACATCGCTATTTTGTATTAGATTCATATGATTCAAATATAAGTTCACAAAGAGTAAGTATGAAAATCAAACTAATATTTATGAAACACTTATACGACCCAGAAATATCATTTTGATAAATAAGTAAAATTCATACGTGTCCATTACAAAAGATTATCAGAAACACATATATATAAAATGGTTTTATGGGACCTGAATGTCAGAACAATACCAATTACAATCACAGTAATTGTATAATTTCCATATATTAAATGAGCCACATAACCTCTTTTTCAAGAGTAAGCACAGTCTATAAACTCGTTATCAAACCTTCCAGTCTCGCTCTCTCTACTTAACATTGAACTCTTGCTTTTAAATGCTATCCGATCATTCTATTCGTGCACTTTATATATTCTCAACTTACCCAAGTCACAGTTCATCTGCAAGCAAAGGTTCATACAACGTCACAGAAAACCCAAAGAGGTGTGCAGTTGAAGGAAGTGAGGACCCTAACAAAAATCTGTGCGGTGCTTCAGTATGCGTGTCAAAAGAAAACCAATGTCTGGAATAAAAATACCTTCCCTCTACCTTGTTTCTTAGTAGAGAAGACCTCTTTGTAAAAATACTGTTTGATTTTAGGACACATTTATGGTGAATACGATCTTTGTAATAAAAATGCAATGTACCACTTATACATTGTGTTGTTGGAAGATGCATCAGCATATATAGAATAATTTATAAGTTTAGAGCGATTTATTTAATTTGTAACAAAATTTACGTTACAATATTATCCCATCTCGAAGCAAAATTTTAAGTACAAAGTTTTCTTCAGTAACCGAAATGACTCGTTACTTGATATGCAAACGACAAAATCCAGTTTAACCCTATTTTACCAAGGGTATCAAAAGGCACCTTTTAAATTTCAACTTAAGATTAATCTCTGTTTAGTCAGTTCCACAATTAAGTTTTTGATCAGTACATAGTTGTTAAATGAAATTATGATATTATTTTCCTCTAGTTCTCATCCTAGATCCAAAATATATACTATTGCATACTCTATTTATACCATTCTATTATCAACGGCTTATTTTTGTCATTTTGTACAAAACATCAACACCATTTCAACGTCATGCCAATAAAATCAGTTACAGAATTCGTTTTCAGATGTAACGGAAAATACAAGAGTTCCTGCACAATATTTTCTGCCATGTTGTATTTTAGCCTAGATGAACATAGTGCTACTCCTAAAAACGAATTTCGCTTTGATTCTAAAAATCTGGTAGTGAGTTAAACACGTGATTATATTTTTATTCAGAAAATTTGAAAAACACATTGTTTTATAATTGTAGGTATGTGATACTGTTTGTAGCCTGGCAGTTATTTCTATTTTTATTCTTTTTACGAAAAGTTAATAATCTAACCTTATCTATTTTTATTCTCATTCTTTGATGTCCTGAATTTCAAAAAAGGAGAAGTTATTCAAAGAATAAATAACATGAATGAAGAAAGTTCTGAAACTGTGAAAGCTTACCTAAAGTGAAGATGAGTTGAATGATTCCTTTGAAAGTGACCGCGAAATCGAAAGCGATTATGTAAATTGCTGTGTGCGCTAAAAGAGAAGACGAATGCAAGAAGGGTCGAAAGAGAACGAGATGTTGAAGAGATTCTGAAGATGATTGTAAAGAAAGCAATGAACAGCAAAATATTGAAACTCCATTGATGGAACAGTTGGAAGCAAATCGAAACAATTTCATTTCCTGGCAGACCACCTCTTCATACAATTTTCAAAGATGTGTTTTGGTCCAATTTGTCGAAACATCATTAGTGCAAAGTAAACACCATTTTGTATACATTTTGACAATAATATTACAGATAGTAAATGTACAAAACGGAAATACAAAGAGTTCTTGAAAAATAATGGAGTTTACTGTATAAATTACGGCATCTATAAGTATTTAATATGCAGTGCAAATAAAAACATTAAAGTATCGTTTTAAAAACCTAATAAATAATGTATCGACAATAACTGTATTGCAAAATTATCTACATTTAACTGATTTAAGATTCTGAACTTTTAACATTATTTCTCTAAATGCAAATGTGTCAAAAACGCCTTTTGATCGAAATAAGTAAAAATAAAAATCGTGTTAGTAATACTGACTCTTACCATGAGTTAGGATGTCATTCTTTTAATCCATTCATTTATTTTTGCTCTTACTTAAAATTTTGGTCTTTAATTCGTGTTGCTTTTGTGGGTTCATCATGTGCATGAATGTATCTTCTACATAAAATAAATTTTAATGTGATATTGAAAGTAAAACAGGAATTTTAAACAATACTAATAACACTTGAAAAATTAAGATTCCTTAATATAATATCGACATATTTTCAATAGCAGACATATTTTTATTATTTTGGTACATAATAATAAAACACTGGTTAAGCCATTTTGATTTCGAAATGGTTCCCAATCTTAGAATTCTACTTTCCGTTTAAATCTAGAATTTTACTATTTGAATGCAAAAAGATTCTTCAAGAGATAAAAATAATAAAGGTTTCTGCGAAATTTAATTTTTCTACTTTTACATTCTTTTAATGATTTGTTGGAGTTTCTGGTCTTTAAAATGTTTAAAATTTTCTCGAAAATCGGAAGTAATTACCGCAGGAGCTTTATTGCCACATTTGAAGAACTTTTTTTCAAATAGATACAATGCATCAGATTTCAGAAGAAAAGTAGAAAGTTCAAAGGATCACATTATATTTAGGAAATTAAATCAGACGGGACACTGTAAGTTTATTTGATTCAGATAGACTTTTATGAGTATTACGAAACATCATTAGTGATTTTTCTAATCAAACTCAGAATCGATCATTTAAAGTTACTATTAAATGGCATAACGAATTTTCGAATATGAAATCTGGCAGGCATTTTGTTCATGTTTTGCTCCAGAAAATGCAAAGCAAAAACCCTTTCATAAACTATGACCTTTCAATATGAATTAACACAAGTTTTCTCATGTGTAGAACGAATAATGATTTCTCAATTTAAAAATAGATATACAACAATGAACAAATGTATAATGTATACGTTAAAGGATATTAAATGACCATCGGTTTCAGCCATCTAATCAAATGACCTTCACATGGAAATGAAAGGATGCATCGAGAGAAATGTGAATGAAACGGTGTCATTTCTATTTCATGTGCAGTAATGGATAGTCGATACCAAATGGATAGGATTTTTAAGAACAGAGAAATGGAATCAATTATTTAACGATTTCCAGAAGAAAACAGAAAATTTTGTGCGATCTTAGAATGTCTCAAAAATTAAGAACTGAATAAATAGTAATTAGTAATAATATAATATATATATATATTATGAAATTGCATTCTGCCTATTGATTAAAAAGTTGATAACTTATACCTTTTAATGTTACCATTTATGTTAATAACATTCCATATATATATATGTTGTTTGGTAATTAAATCGGTTTCCGTAAGTTTAATTAATTACTTATATTTTTATTGAATTAATGTTATTTCAATGAATAAAAACTTTGTTTAACCAGCATTAAATCTCTTAAACACATCTAAATGGTCATAAAAGAAAAAGCAGCACTAAAACCTAAAAAGAGATAAAGAAAAAGTAATAAAACATTAAAGACAGAAATTGAAAGCTTTTAAAATGCTATCTCAGTCTAGGTGAAAGGAATCCCAAACTTCGAACAATATAGTGTATGACAAAAAATGACGCACCAAGGAGGAGTTGCACAATTGTAATGAAATTTCGTATGCAAAGGATTTGAAACGAACATGCAAATGATTACAATTTGGTGTCAATGAATATGAATAGTGGTAGCTTTTACAGCGCATTGTAACTGCACACCAGGCCATAAGAAGCGATTCTCAATCTGTTGGTCATATTCTTGTTGCGTTGCGATTTAGAATACCTTTCAACGACTGAAAATTGCCTCGCCACAGATTGAGCTCATTACGAGCAAATGTCAAAATCATTGGATTGAAAGAGGAGGTTGGGAAATCGGAGAATCGCTCGTCATATGGGTAGAAAGCGATTCAGGTTGATTAGAAGATGCTGGCAAGAATGGGTGGACGAGTAGATTTCTCGAGGTCATGACACGTGAGCGGTCGGCTTAGGAGCACAGCTACGATATAGGGGAGGACAGAGTGATTGCCAGATTAGCAGTCACAGTGCCCTGATTCATCGTTATTATCACCATCAGACGTGCGACCCGCACCCTAGTGTCCACCTTGACCATTCAAAGAGGCTGATAGAAGAAATCTAGCTCGTACCGACTGCTGCACCACCTGCCACTCAGCCTGCACCTGTCGAGCCAGATTACCTATGGTCGTGGAGCTTACCAGGCTGTTATGAGTGGGTAAACCTTAATGAACTCATTTTCATAACTATGTAACTCTGAAATAAATCATTCTGATTTTTGCAGAAATTTTAATCTATTTTCTTTTCGACATAATTTTCCTCTATCTGGCCCTATGTTTCATTGACAACCTACTTAGTTGCGTCATTTCTTTTTTGAAAGTATAATTAATAATAGTAGTATATATTGTGTTGTGTGGGTGTGTGTTGTGTGTTTGTGTGTATACAGTGTGCAAAATTAAGGATGGGATATTTTTACATTATATGTGTGTAAAAGTTTTCCAAATCAACACAAATAATAACATAAATCTTCAAGACGTAAGAACATGAGTAACAAGCAAACCTACCTAGAAAAGAAAAAAAGATAAAAATGAATTTTACTGATGAATTAGATGAAGCAATGGACTGAAATATCCATGCATATGACATCAGACCAGAAAATCAACTTGTAGGATATATGATTCCTGACTAAGTTAGTAGGCTTCTAGCTAATTCTGGAGTGGAGGCTACAATGAGCAAGTTGTTTAGGCATTGAGCCCCCATTCATCTTGTAACCGAAAACTCCGAAACTATCAACAGCGGTAAATTACCAAACGTCTTTTAGAAAGTCTCATACTGCTCGGTAGGATTTAGATCTGGAGATCCGCCGATCCAATCCATGGTTCAACATTACTCACAGTCCAATAGCTCTTCCAGCTACTGTAAATGAGCTAGGCACTGTCGTCCATGAAAAGAAACTGCGGACCAGTAGCGCTCTAAAAAAGACGCACATACGAGAACCGTTATATAAACTGGCCGCGGACGAACCTTCTGAAGATGTGAAATGTCGTTACGGCAAGCAAGCATGATGCAACAGGTTCTTTCTCTGATGTCAGGCGGGTATGAAGGTTCGCCCTCTTACAGATGTGTGCCGAGCAGCTACCGTACTATACTGATCCATCCGTAAAGAGAATGCGACACCATTGATTATTCGTCCAATTTGATGTTCCCGGCAACCGCAGAAAACATCTCTCCGACTGAACTGGCGTTAAAGGTACAGTACAGGTTGTCGGCAGACCACTTCACTTCAGCCTCCCATTGTAAGACTTGATATTGGTTGTCTAATTGATCTGTGCCATGTCTAACGATTTCTCCTCTTCTGCCACCTGTTCCTTCTGACTTGTAGGGCTACATACTCGCTGTCCACTGGCGTGCATTGCTCGTGGACAACACTGTGAACTGTGACAGTTGTGTAGTTTAGAAATTCTCTCCAAAGTCGTGAAACATGTGTGTGTTAATCCATGAACTCCGCAGTCACACTTGTACACATCGACCTTCCTCTTCTCTCCCAATGATTAAATCTGCAAAATCATCCAGATGTCATCTAATGATTTATTGTTCGATACTACACTGAGGCAGAAACTCGATGTCGTTTAAACTGATAACGCAATCGCTTTCCAGAAATGTTGATCTTATACCGAAGTGTCTATCCAGCTCCGACACTCCTCTGCATTACGTCTAGCTGCATATCTGCGCATGTGCTACAGTACCTCATCCTAGTTAATCTCTGATTGGTCTTTCATTCCACTGCCCTCTTCTTTCCGTTGAAATGATAATTTTCGAGTTTAATACACACGCATATATGTGTGTGTGTGTGTAAGAGGGTTGTAAATAAAGGAGTGGTAACATATAATGCAAATAATTTATAATGAATTTACAAGTATAATTGCATTATATTCCTTTATTATAATCCCCAGCAAAGTTTTTACTTTTTGCCAAATGTTGAGAAACCGTAGGATACCGTTTGCAAAGGGTTGTTATTGACAACAGCGGACCGCCTTTCTGCTCGGAGCAGTTATGAAGTCACGAAAGAAATCTGGTGCCTCTGAGGCGTGTGTTATGACAAGTTAGGGAGATTATCTCGTAATAACATATACGCCACATATCTGGAGGCAAATAATGCAGTATTAGTCTGGAGTGACAATTTATCCTTCAAGGAAAACTATGCAGGAAAGACACAC
>BMAW01037466.1:125161-228346 GCA_019974015.1 Nephila pilipes
TGAAAGTAGTATATATATATATATATATATATATATGTGTGTGTGTGTTGAATGTGTGTGTGTGTGTGTGTGTGTGTGTGTATATGTGTGTGTGTGTGTATACTAGTGTGCAAAATTAAGGATGATTTGTTTTACATTATATGTGTGTAAAAGTTTTCCAAATCAACACAAATAATAACATAAAAATCTTCAAGACGTAAGAACACATGAGTAACGTAAGCAAACCTACCAGAAAAGAAAAAGATAAAAATGAATTTTACTGATGAATTAGCATGAAACATGCACTGAAATATCCATGACATGACATTTCAATCCTAGAAATCAATCTTGTAGGGATATATGATCTCCTGACTGCTTATGTAGGCTTCTAGCTATTCTGAGTGTGAGGCTCAATGAGCAAGTTGTTTAGGCATTGTAGCCCATCCATTCATCTTGTACCGAAAACTCCGAAATCGTTATCAGCGGTAAATTACAAACGTCTTTCTAGAAAGTCTCATACATGCTCGGTGGGATTTAGATCTGGGATCGCCGATCAATCCACGTTAAACATTATCACAGTCCAATAGCTCTTCCCCAGCTACTGTAAATGAGCTAGCACTGTCGTCCATGAAAAGAAACTGCGGACCAGTAGCGCCTCTAAAAAGACGCACATACGGGAAGAACACTCGTTATATAAGCGGCCCGTGATCGAACTTCCTTCAAGATGTGAAGTTCGTTACGGCAAGCAAGCATGATGCAACAGGTTCTTTCTCTGATGTCGAGGGTTATGAGGTTCGCCCTCTTCAGATGTGTGCTGCGTAGCTACTCAGACTATAGCTTGATCTCATCCTAAAGAGTATCGACACCATTGATTATTCGTCCAATTTTGATGTTCCCGGCAACGCAGAAAACATCTTCTCCGATGAACTGGCGTTAAAGGTACATACACGTTGTCGGGCAGACCACCACTTCAGCCTCCCATTGTGACTTGATATGGTTGTCTAATTGACTGTGCCATGTGCTAACGATTTCTCCTTTCTGCCACCTGTTCCTTCTGACTTGTAGGGTCAATACTCGCTGTCCACTGGCGTGTGCTCGTGGACAACACTGTGAACTGTCGACATGTTGTGTAGTTTAAAATTCTTCCAAAGTCGTGAAAATGATGTTGTGTAATCACTGAACTCGCAGTCACTACTTGTCTACACGATCGACCCTTCCTCTTCTTCCCAATGATTCAAATCTCGGTCAAAATCATCCAGATTCTAACAGATTTAAATGAAAGAAGTATGCCTCAATCAGCATAATCTTCACCCGATAGGGATCTTATTTAACTTTCTATGGAAGTGGCAAACTTGACTGATGCGCCATTCATTCGAATGACACTTTAATTCAGGCTAGTGTCAACTTCTAATCAATGGGCGACAATATGCTGCAGAAATGCGTCTTCTTGTTTGCAGTGGTGGAACATAAGACGAGCACTATATAATGTTTTGTTTTTGACAATAGTTATATAATATATATTGATTACTGGCGAGAAGAAAACCAAAAAGTGCATTACTGTGTCCCGTTCCTGAAGGTCGGTGAGTCGATGTGGAACATAGAGGGACAAAAGTTTCCTCATGTTAAAATATTTTTTCATTACGTGCCGCACCATTTGATGATTGAGATCATTTTCTACATATTATTTACAGACTGTTCATCGACGATCTAAGGAAAAGAGATCATGCACGATGTCAATCTGACAGCTGGCGTGTGCGGAACACATCCACAATCTCATTCGAACACGAACAAAACGCTTTGACCCATCGCGTAATCCTTCTGTACGGTAACACGCAATCGGAACAGACTTAACGTAATCTGTGATAACATTTAGATTCATTTTTGCCATGAATAGCCTCAAATTTTATCCTCGACCGCTGATAACCTTTTGTAAAAATGCCTCAGAGTGGTAAAAATGATACTATCATATTCATCATCACTCAGCAACTACCCTTCTAACTAAATTGAAAGTTTTATGAAATCAATACATAGACAACAGTGCCACCTCACGACTTCTATATCCTGTTTTTCCTCAAATATATATATATATATATATTTCGTGGTTCGTCTTCAAAAATATTAAAAAGTTTATTAAAAGCGTAGGAGTCCCATTGCGTGAGTTGAATTAATGTCAATCTAAGAAATAAAAATCTCTTTTGAAATGTTGATTGACATTACAATTGTATCGTGCGATTTTAACAATTTTTTTTCGTTCATACATATATGCGTGATGTTGATTATAATTACACTTCGATTCATTAATATAAGATATTGACATTAATTACTTATAATTCGCGAATCTTTATAAAAACTATAAACACACTAAGATAATGTTATGCAGTGGTGGAACATAAAACGAGCACTATATATTATGTTTTGTTTTTGACAATAGTTATATAATATATATTGATTATTTATCATACTTTATTGGTAAGCAGCGTTCCTAGAATTTTAAATAGTATCCTTCCAACTAAATGATATAAAAATTGACTTCAAAAAACAATTTCAACATCCTACTGGTCTATCAGAAGACATGGATTCATTTAATTAAAAAATAGCGAAGTAAACTAAGTGTACGAGGCGGAATCATAACAGCATAAATTGATACCAAACGGCAGATGCTCAATATCTATGAAAATCAATTAGCTTTTGTGATGGATTAGTCCTTCACGTATTGCAGTTGTTCGCATTCATGTTACTGGAAGAGCACGAATACTATCGAGTTGGTTTCACGAATTACCAGTTTAGTTACACGAGCTAGTTAGGCATGCAAAAAGAGTGTCACGATAGTTTTCTTGTTACTTGCAATTAGATTCTCATTACCACTTTCCTCCCTTTTCTACTGCTTCTTTTTAATACATGTTGTAGATGTTCTCACACTTGTCTGTTAAAAGCACAAGTAAAATAAAAATAAAATAACATAAATTATAAATAATTTCGTTTGTCTACGATGAGAGTTAAATAATTACATCTGCGACAAATTCGAGTTTAAACTAGTAGAAACAGATGATGCATTAAAAATGGCACTCTTTGGCATTTTAAATTTTCTTACATTAATGGAGTTGATTTTGTTTATAAGAACTATTAGTTTAATTTTGAAAAAGTGATTTATTTCTTCTGATGGAAAATGTCCTATAAATCATTGCCATCTCTAGTTTTTCGTGATTTAATGATAGAATCTGTTAATGACAGCATTTTCAATGGCATGGTTATAGCAATACAACTTACATGATTAATGTTATCAATCGATTGCATCAATAATGTGCAATTCGTCTTTTTCAAAAACAATCATAGAGTCAAATACCTTATTCAAGGACAAAGTTATATATAATGAGAACTTATTAAAATGTGCAGGTAATTAATTGATAACAGCAGATTAATTTTTTTTATGAAATAGTTAAATCTAAACATATTTCTTTTCTAAATATTCTCTTCAACCGAGGAAACTGAGCTTACCCTCATGGAATTTAACGCCACCGCCAACCCGCCAAACAACACCAATTGAAACCAACAAATTTATAAGAAAAATATTTAAGCATTATCAACAAATACTTGCTGGAACAGAAAATATAAGAGTACTAGTAGTTTACTAATGTCATAATAAAATAATCCTGCATACAATAATTTAACTGTAAATTAAGTATAAAAATCAAGTCTCCATTGGAACACGGGGAATAAAAAAAAAGGGGGGGGGAACTAGTACTAGTTTATCAATAAACTAATAACGAAAGCTCTTTTGAGATTCTCGTTTCAACTAACACTCTGGGGATCTTCTTGTGATGTTGTTAGTATTCAGATTCTTTCCGATAAAGGCAACGTGACTTATGTATATTAGATTAGATTTAGCGAAGTGCAATTAATAAAAATGAGGAAATGCATGTATATTTAAAGAATAATTTAATATTGAGGGTGATAGTTTAGTGAATAATAAAGATAGTGAGTGGAAATTATCAAGTGAAACACCGGTATTAGATCTGCGTTGAGTAACGAGCCTTTGGGGTAATTTCAGATGTATCTTCATAGAGTTAATGACTCGATCCTCAACTTTAGTTCGTCTAAGGCTTTGAACCTTGGTGGGATGTTAAGTGAAAAAATAGTAAATTATCTTAATCATCAAATTATTCTTGAAAAGAGATTTCAACCATAGATAAAGTAGGTTAGGAATTAATAATAAATGTTCATTGATCTGAATAAAAATTTTTTGATTATTATTATTGTGGAAATTTCAAAATAAATGATTATTATTAAATGCCTTTATAAATAAGATTTATTGTGGAAAATGAAGGAAATATTTAAGGACATCACAAACTACCAACTGTAACAACTAACTAAATCTAGTCTACAACCTAAACTATCTTTATATAAATTAAAACTAATCTAAAGGATGAAAACAAATAAGCATCATTCACAATTAAAGATGATTTAATAACACACAAAATAACACAAGGAAAAATGAAATAACAATAACTACGAGAAATCTGTATTGGTCAAAGGATAAGAATTTATATGAAGTCCACACGGAAAAACTTAACAAAAATTTAGATCAGGTGTTACAAACAGAGTAGAAAAACAATGATTCAACTAAAATCAAAGGATAGTATAGGATAAATATTCTAAGAAGGATTGAAGTCATCAAAAGAAAATAACTACTTAGCTCATATGAAAGATACTTTTCAACATCAAATCGATGGATAAACAAATATCCGAAAATACTTAATTAAATATGGAATCAGGATTTAAGCCTTTTAAAATGTACGCTATTTTCCATTCTACAAAGGCCATGTATTATTCTTGAGCGATAGACTTAATTAACAAAAGATTTTGTAACCTTTGAGTTGTCGATTAAATTCATGTGAAAAAGACGTTATTCATTTGAAAATTCTCATGATAAAGTTTGGTAAGATGTATCAACACCATTATTTATATTTATCTCATTTAATTGGTTGGCTGTACTCACTCTAGCATTAATGGTCTAATTTATCATTCGTGAAAGCTATCAGTGTCGATTTTCGTAATTTTCTGTTTGAAATGATACAAAAAGAGGAAATATCTGGAACTTAGACGACAACGTGGATGAATGCGATTCTAAACATTTCAGTGAACGAGAATTTAAACTCCCCCCCATTATTTCGATATTTGTGTGAGCAGTGGTGCTTTCGTTTGTTCAATAGACGTATTTAAATATATAATTATTTATATTGAATATATAGATAACTATGCATGCAACTACACACATATTTTTGCATTTCTCATTTTTACATATATTGCATACCATTGCATATATTTAGTTATTTTGCAAAATTATCCGCATTGCTACTTTTATTCATAACTATATAGCATAACCCTTTGCTGGCTGAAATCACAATTACCCTGAAATATTACACAAGAAATACGAGAAATAAAGAGGAAATTATAGTTATTATTATTAAGGATTCAGCTTGAATTAGGGAAATGTTTCTTTTAAATCTTTCTACAATAACTTTTACAAACTGGATTTGTAATTATGCCGAAAACTACCAGCTCTTTCTTTAGAAATGCCATTTAACAAAAACTTCCTTTTGAATTTCCACAAAATCACAACTATTCGAATAAGGGATGGATGTAACAGCCCCTACTTAAGTCACTTTCCCTCCTATCGAGCGGTCACCACAAGTATGGGTGAAATTCGATAAGCAATAAACTTCTAATGAACCTGTTCATCTGGGTTGATTTTTCCTCCTTTACTAACGTTCATGTGACACACACGCTATAATAAATGTAATTACGCGGAGGTTTTAGTCGTACCGTCTTTGACAAACAGTCGGGTGCTATGGGCACAATTTTATTACACGGATTAATTAAGTCTGTTGGAGCCCTTGGTAGTGGCTCTCATCGGCTTTATGAGAATACCTCTGTCTGCAATTAGTGTGTCATGTAAGACACTCGGCAAACGGTCATTTTTATTTCTCTCTCAATTACTGGCACCAGCTGGAGGCCATTTAAGATTGGTCAAAGCCAAACACCAATGTGAGAAATGTTGCAAATGCATGTACACAGCGCAAATGCCGAACTGTCATGTTCTTTAATATCAGGCATAAATATTATGGGTGGGACGGCTGTCTTGGAAGACAGAAGCCGCGTTTGTATTTTGAATAGTAACGATATACTGATTTTAGTGAATCGGAATTATTTGGTAATTTACATGATGTCTTTTTTTTTTATTCACTAGCTAAATTTAAAAATAATTAAGAACGTAAGTGTTTCTAAAAAAGTTTTTTGTTTTTATGCTGTACTGTTTTGAAAGTAACAAAAGCCTTTGCAATTCATATAAATTTCGAGATTCAATGTTGGTACTCATTAAAATATCGAAACTGGTTGAAGAGAAAGCTACTTAGAAAATAAAATATGCATCTCTTAAAATGGTATTTTATTGTCTTTTATCTAGTAATTTTCTGACAGTAACTATAGCTCTCACAGTAAATTTTTAAGGTCCAATATCGCTGCGCACCAAAGCATCGAAAACGCGTAGAAGAGAAAACTGTTAAGGAAAGAATTGCTTAATGCGTAGTTGAGTGTATAATGTATATACAGTGTACAATGTGTTTTATGTACACATTAAGTAAAATCAAAAATTTTATACCAGATGGAGAAAAATACATGTTTTTAGATGTCAGTAAAAAAATATTTTTATTTATCTTTGTATTATGATAAATTGACAGGTGTTTCCCACGTGCCTTTTAAAAATTATTTTATATATCACAGTAAAAGATAAAAATGTAGATTTAGTCGTTACTTATCCAATAACTAGTTCTGTGTGTTTTAAAAAGATAAGGTTTGAGTAAGTTCGATAAGATTCATTTCATATATACATACACATTTGATAATATAAATCATCAAAAAGAAAACCAATTAGTTTAAAAATGATTTGTATTCAGGAATTATATTTAATTTCTCAGTACAGATAATTTTTTTCCTTCAAATTAATTGGTTTTCTTTTCGTCTTTAGCTCAGAAAGTTATAAATTGCTTGATTACACATTGGAGTTGATTTAAATATAATTGTTTCTCTATGAAGTATACATTTGTTGAGATTCATCGGTGAATGATGCCATGTAGGAAGGTGTATTCTCAAAACATCTAATACGTGTCGTATGCATAGTATTTTAAGAAGCTCTCGAGAATTGTACTTAAATCATGAGTGATCATTCCTTGTTGATAATAATGATCTTTGTAAATACTTTCTATAGATATTCATTGATCCACTGCAACTGGAAGTACAAATGCTAATGCTGATAAATTTGCTATTTTATGCTTTTAAAGACGATACCACTCCCCTGCAACTTTTGAAAGTGGTTTTTCTTTATTGAGCAGGCAATTATTTTAGAAATCTAAGTGTGTACGAGGCATTTTTCTTTACTATAGCTTATCTCTTTTAATTTCTTTGGCACCTTATAAAGCTCCACTTAATCTACTGCTATCTATCCGAGTTAGAAAACCAATCTATTCCTTAATCGCCAATTTAAATCGAAAACTAGTTTGCTCACTAGCAACAACGGCAAATAACTATCTCGATTTAAACAGCTGTCTAGCATCAAATGAAATTATTTCTTTTGTTTTTAAGTATCTTTGCTCTTATATTATTCTACCGTTATTACTGTAGTACTTACTACTTATTAGACTTGAAAAAAATAAAATCCTTCAGACTCACAGTTACTATTAAAAAGATCCTGCAAAAGATACAGGAGGTAAATCCAGTTTCAAGAACTCCTTGTAGCTCGCTTCATTGTTTTTAACAACATTCTGTTCCACTAATAATTAACAACGAACCTGATTCCCCCATAAATTTTAATGTTTTCTTTGTCATAAATTGTTCTTCTTAATTTTGTTAAATCGTTTATTGAATTCTCAACTCTATTTGCGCAACACTTTTATTCCTAATTTGTTTCAAATTGTCTCGATCAAGGTAGAACCATTTTTGATTTATTTCAAATATACTAGTGAAAGTCTGCATCGTTTATATTCTTACAACCCAATATTTAAATATATAGCTGTCGATATCATGACTTATATTTTTCTCCGTGCAAGCGTTCAATATGCAAAATGAATATCTGAAATTCAAACGTTCGTTGGACAAATCGGCTTCATTGCTTCTGAAAATCATTCATTTTTGCATAAAGACGAAAGAAGCATTTTTCGATCGATTCAAAATAAAAACTTTTTTTTCACACTGAAACTGGGAATTTAGTGAATATTTTTCAAAAAAATCCTCTTAATGTTACAATCTATTCTGCACAAAAAAAAAAACTCGCATATAATTAAAGGCCCTTATCATCCGACTATGACCTTGAAAATAACTAAATTGTACATGCAAGGATCTATCCACAGTTTCACTGCGACATTTCTCAAACTACGTAAAACTAATGAATTTTTCGCCGATGCTAATACTTCCGAAAAACTAAATTCTTTTCCTGGTATCATGAAGTAAGGAGTGGGTTTGTGTAATTAAAATGGTTTGTGAGAAATCTATTTTTGCAAAGATACACTTGAGAAGGTTTTCAATTCTTAGACAAGAATGATATGCAAGAATTAAAGATAATTTAAAACATTTGTATAAATATATATATATATATATACAAATGCTCATGGGGGATTCAAATGAAAAGGTACGAAATGTTGTAATAATGAAACCGTTAACATATTTGTCGATGCCGCTATGGAAGAACGTAGTGAGAGATCTAGGGATACGAATGGAATTTCTGTCATGGATCGGAGCATGTGCGGGCAAAAGCATGCGAAGGAGAGAGCAGAAGGTCTTAAAAAGAGTGTCGATCAATTGATGCGGCAGTGCGTGGAAGGACATAATGGCATTCACTTTGCAAAATTCGACGACTGCGGACCAGCGAGGCGTTCCGTTTTCTGACAGCGGAAGGTGTTGAAATGGCCGCTATTGATAGCCGGATTGTGACCGTATACGCAGAAGATAGTTTGTCCGACAAGTAAGTGAGAAAAGGGAGAGCCAATTTTCGTGCAGTCCTTGAGAGTTTGGTTGATGACTCAAGACCAGGTCAGGCAAACACAGTCATCACGGCTAATCTCACCCACAAGGTAGACGACTGAGTGAGAGGAGATCAGAGTGTCACACTGCGAATGTTGTCACTGAATGTGGATGTCAGCGTTGGAACAGTATGAACAATTTTTCATAACAGGTTACGTTATCGGAAGATGTGTGCGCAGAGGGTTCGGAAGCAGCTCACCGACCAGCAAAAGGAACTACGTATGGGGCTAGCACTTCAACATCTGTTTTGGTATCATGAAGACCCAAATTTCCTGAAGAGGATCGTCACAGGTGATGAGAACTGGTACCACCACTACGAACCAAAAACAAAGTGGGACAGCGTGCAGTGGAAGCATGCGTCCTCACCTCATCCTAAAAATGTCAAAGCCGTGTCATCAGCAGGCAAGGTGTTACTCACCATTTTTTTTCGTTATCACAGATCCGCTACTTGTTAAATTCCTCGAGCACAGAAGAACAATAAACTTCAATGTGTACTGTGAGACACTCCGAAGCCTACGCAGGTCCATCAAAAACAAGAGACCGGGCTTCTTACGGAGAGTATGGATCTCCTTCATGATAAAGCGCATCCATACGTCACACACGCGGAACTGGACGAGTTCAAGTGGGAGCAGCTTGCACATCCGCCAAACAGCCTGGACATGTCGCCCTGCGATTTCCATATGTTTGGTTCCTTAAATAAACACCTGAAAGGGAAGCGCTTCAACTCTGACAATTAACTCAAAGACTCAGTGAAGGACTGGGTCTCGTCAAGGCCACAGGAATTCTGGGAACAAGGTATTCTTCGGCTCGTTAGTCAATGGGATCATTGTGCTTAGGCCAATGGTGTATACTCTGAATAAAGTCTTCATTTATACCCACAGTTTCTTTTCGTGCCTTTTTATTAAAACATCCCTTCTCTCTCTCTGTATATATATATATATATATATATATATATATATATACTTAAAAATTATCTTTCATCATAATAACATTAGAATGGCATATAATTGGTAACTTGTTTAAAAATAATTAATTTATAATATCTTTAATAACACAATTATTTTGTAACTTTTACAATAATTAAATGACCCCCAAAATAGGCTTCTGTTTTCGTAAATGTATAAATTCGTCAAATGAACCTTTTTTTTCTTCAAAATTTTATCGTAAGAATTTAGTCTTTACAACCTTTACAATATATAAAAATCAAAATGATTGTTTAAGGCTATTTTGAGGTTTTCTCCAAATGACTTATTTAAAAATATTTTTTTAATTACAATATATTTTGTTATTTTGTCTTTGAAAGTAACTGCAAACACTTCATACTTGAATATGTAAATCGTTAAAACAGATGTCATATTAAAAGTAATTTTATTTTAATTCAACATAAATATTTTTGAAATCACGATTCTTGTAATTTTTCTGATACAGAATGGTTTCTTGAATGATTTGAGTCATGATTGTTGTCGACTTACAGATTTAATTTTCAATAAAATTTCTATCTCCTATGACAGCTTAGCAAATCTCATTTATTTACCAAATGATTCTTGATTGTGAGAATATTATCCACATATCCTTGGTTTTTAATAACGATTAATTTGAACTTCGCTCAACTAACTTTAGTGTTTGATCTCTATTGCTAGTGCAAGCTCAATTGTAAATACTATTTTAAAGTTATACAAAAGAGATTTTTAAACGTTGTATGATAAAAGTTTTATAAACATAAAAAATAATTCTTGATTGTTAGAAAACTATCTAAAATATACTGGGTTTTAATCACGATTAATTCAAATGGTGTCTAAGTAATTACATTTTTTTGTCCTTATATGTAATACTAGCGGATAGGTTCCGTTTTAAGATTCACTGGGAAATAAAACAAAAATTTACATCTTTGTGAATTTTTTTATATATGCTGTCTAATTTAATTACTTAAAATTGTTACTAAATTTAAGAACGATGCTTGAGAGTAAAAACATCATCGATACAACTCCCCTGTATTTCAATATGAGCCTTTAGAACACCACACAAATGACCAACTTGTTGACATGGTTTAGTTACTACTATTACAATGCTATAATATGATTCAATAAATTCAATTAGTTTTTAAACGCTTCATGAACTACGTTATAATCAGTCTTTGGTGGCGAAATCTTTTCTTTGTTTCGCTTTACATAGAGTAATTTTTTAGCTTTTTGTATTTTGTTTTCCATAAGTGGCATTTATAATTAAATAAATTACCTAAACTATTACACACAACCGAAAATATAAAAAAAAAAATGATTGAAAGTCGATATTTTTTGTGATATTTTAGTCAAAAACATTAAGCTCCTTTTAATTTTTCTGTAATTACTAGGTAGAAAAATTCAGTGAAAAATAATTAAGAACAAAATAGCTTCCATTAGAGCTATTAAATGAATAGGATAGTTCTGCATCCTACAAACCGCCAGAGACTTTATATTTCCGTGTCTGAAAGTAATAATTAAGTTTTAAAAAGTCCAATAAAAGATATCACAGGGAGATATGAGTAATGAAGTTATCAGAAATTATTATATTTTTTGCGTGCTAGTATTTTACTTTAGCTCTGAATTACCTCAACATTAATTCGAACTTCATCACAAATTCTAGATATTTTCATTAAATATCTGATTAATTATAGCACAATGTAATTACAAATGTATAATTTATTAATATATATTCTATTGACTCGTACGGATAGTATTACATTAACTACTTCTTATATTTATAATTTTGATTCTCGTTGGAAGTTGATTTATCGTCGAGCTGAGTGGTTAATAGCTGGTTTCCATTATAAAAATTAATGGTTAGCAAATAAATAGTTACAGGAGAATCAAGAATAAGACCGATCCTGTTTATTATTGGTAGTCACCTGGCGCCATACGAGATTAAAAAGTAATAATGTGCAATAAGGCTGGATCTGCATATGTTGTGGATTCTGTGTGCCTTAACTAAAAAAATCCATCAAGTTTATATATTTCATATATTAGACAAAACAGGTTTCAATATGTTTTTTCTTATGAAAATGGTAACCTTATAGTTGAAAATGATACAAGGACATAATTAATTGCCATTAAGAAATATGTATTTTTCTGAAGGAGATTTAAATATTGAAAATTCAGCGCATCACTCATATGCATTCATCACCTGAATGGATTTTATGCATTTCAGTCACATGACAAATGTACTGATGTGTTTTCCACTGAAGTTAAAAGCTGAAATCGATTTCCTACTTGATTTAATACATAGGCAAGTTCACCCCAAAAAAGTTCAAAAGAAAAAAATTCAATTACATAATATCGATGCAATCTTCCGTTACAATCATGCCGTTTATGTATCCGATTTTAACTGTGCCCTTTTAACTCTTCGTTTAATACGGCACAGTAGTTTCCCGAAATGGATATCAAAATTTGGGACATGTTGTGATAACTTAAAGCCAAAATGGCTACATAGCATTTGTTCTTGACGGAAAGAAAAATATGTTGATACACAAATTTTTTTTGTTGGGTCAAGCATTCTTTTCATTATAACCGTACGAAACGAAAGAAATAGTTTTCCTTTCTATATTGTACGTCATTTTAAAATTTTTACCTGGTATTCAGTTTTAAATATTTTGTTTAGTTTATTTTCATGTCCAAGAAATTGTCAATTTTGCATATTTGTTAATTAAAATGCAATAAATGTGACTACTTTTTTTTTTTTTATGAAATTGCTCTTTTGATTGTTATTCTTTTTAGAAAGGAATAGAACAAGTAACTGAAAGCAGTTACATGAAAATCAACAAAGCGGAAAGAAACAAGCCAAAATGCGCCAATTAGAACTGAAAATGCGCGGTATGGTAATAACGGGAAATTACCAATGAATAGGAATGTAATTTTTAATCGAGTGTCTTCTTATATTTATGTGAGTTAATATTGTTAACAAATATGTATTTTTAAAAGAAATTTTCTGCAACAACAAACAGCAGAAAGAGTAACGTATATAAAATTATTCGCTGGAAACACGTTTGTATACCTCATGTGAACGTGACGTCGATTAAATTGTGGCTATAAAATAGAACAAAAATAATTTTTAACTCCCCCCCCCTTTAGACATTGTAAGCGTTTTTTTTTATTTATTATTATTATTTTTAATGTTTTACCATCACACACACAATCGTTTATTGGCTTTCGGTTTCTTTTTTGACCTTTTACACCATCTATGTTCTAAAAGCTAAAATTATGTTTCATTAAAGTTGTATTCCATTCAAAGTTCACATCAACCAATATGTAAAATTAAAAATGTCTTTTTTTAAAATTTTTAATCAAAATGAAGCGAGGAAAGGTACTGATATGTCAGCGTAAAGATTATCTATGATGAATTCAATGATTATTAAACATCAGAAAAAATAGGTAGAGTACGAAAGGGATTTATGCATTCGATATCGAGATACTTTATGTACTTGCAGTGTCATTGAGAATTACAAGATTAGATGAAAGGTTGAAAGTTAATACAGTTCATTTGTATAGAATAGAATAATACTTGCTAGTATGTGAGTTAAAATTTACAAACCTCATGAAAATATATAAACTATGATTTAGTTTTCTATTTTCTATGTAAAAAATTATAATTGATTAATAAAATTAGTTTTATATATACAGCCATTGATTATTAATACTAGAAATGTTTTTAAGGTGATGAAATACAAGTAATTACATATTTAATTATATTTTTATTTCTTCTACTGCCTTCACTTAAAAACGTATTAAAGATACTATCAATAATAAATTATGATCTAGATATTTGTAATTAGATAACCATTAGTATTTATTTAGAAAACTGAATTCATAACTTTAGATAAAACTATAATTTAGTTAAAACTAATATCTTAATAGAGGTAACTATTGCATAACTGAGCGAATAAGATTGTTAATTATTTAGGAAGTAATGAATATTGTGTTTCAATGATAAAATATTATAAACCATGGCATCTAATGCGTTGATGGCATGATATGTTGCGGAATTAACTATGAAAGTTCAATACAAGAGGCGGTAAATGTACAATCTCAGAAAGACCAGACGATTGTACGAGGCTTTATGGAAAACTAATACTTCCACGGTCATATAGTTTCTTTTATCTTTTACCCTAATTTTTTAATTTTTGATGTACCAAAAAGTTACACGTGTCCTCTCTTTTAATGCATTATTAATTTTTCGACTTAATCTCAGTCCTTTTCCACGTACTTGTACCAATGCGTAACTAGTCGGAAACACTCGTCGGAGAAAAGTTACTGTTTTCAATACCAAACCTTAATGTCCGATTTTACTTCATCGACAAAACGAAAGTAATGTCCCCAAATGAAAGTAAAGTAATTTCATTTTTGAGAAGGGTTACTGCCGAAGAATATGAAGTTAGGCATTGGTAGGTTCCCAACTCTCAGATGTCAGAAGCTCAATGGCACCGGTCTGCTTCAACATCATCTCCCCGCAGATCACCATCTTTTTCAGTTCTTAGAACATACCAGGGAATAAAGCCAATAAGTGCATTACATAGGGGATACACGTAGCTTTGAAGTACAATAAGAATTTAGAAAATCGAGTAACAAATAAAAACTTATCACTATGGAGGTGTTACTTTTCATTCAGTCTTACATTGGTTCAGAAATTGATTATGGTAATCTCTGTATATTTGTTTAATGAGAAGAAATATGGTTACACTTACGAAGTTAATGCAGCCCAGTTATAAAAATACAAGTAACTGGTTTCTAATAGCATCAGTGGACACATAACTCCCACCACTTCACATCAAACTGACAACAATAAACATTTTCGTAAAAACTTTCGATCTGGATGGTTAAATATTTGCGCTTGTGGGAGTTGGGATGCTTGAATAAAAGATAGTGTATTTACACATTTGAACACATTCGAAAGCTTATAAAAATGACCAGATTGAATAGTTCTTACGAAGATAGAGAAATACTTGGATTTTATTTCTTAAGCTCTGACCTGGACATTTTTCCAGATAAAATGGGATGAATTAGTAATGAGCATGGGGAACGATTTCACGAATTGATATCAACTATGGAATATCGTTACTGACTCGCAATGGAATGTATCAGTACATCTACTTAAGTTCCTCTATTAAGAGAAGGAACCGAACATCAATTTAAAGACCAAAACAGATTATAATAATACATTTAAAGAGTGTCTTGTTAAAATCTCTAAAAGTATACTTACGGACATATTTAACAATTCACGAGTATGCAACAATTTCTTAAGCTGATATTATAATAACCTACAAATACATATCCATTATTTAAAAAAATTATGAACCAGCTGTACACTTCTATAATCATTTCTATACACTCAAGAGTACATCTAATTAAAAAATTAGCATTATATTTAAGAAAGAAATACAAAGCCAATTCTTTTATCAGCTTGATCGATGGAAACTTAAGCTAACAGCATATCTTGAGAACGGTCTTCAACTGCTCAATTTAAATGAAACTTGAACAAATTAAATTCTTAGGTTTCATCTCATGTTCTGGCAATTTTTTAACAAAATTCTAATGAATAGAACAGTAATATCGATTTCCATAAATCACAAGTTGTACTCAAACCGCACTCGAAAATAACATAACTACAAAAATCACAATATGAATCAAACTAAAATATGCGAAAAATGAATGACGCAAAATCATTTCACCCTTTTGACCAATCAATTCTATTCTACCCAAACTTTTAGAATGACGTATTTCGTTTTGGGTTCATCCATTCCGCTCACGTATCATCCCACAAGAAATGGTTAAGAAAACTAATTCTCGCAACACCTGCCTACACTATTACTCTTAACACAAACTTGTATTTCTAGTCAGGAAATGAGTAATAAGTTCGTTTATTTTTGCAAAGTGATATTTTTTAAAGAAAAAGAAACAATGACAGGAACATGTTAACTGTACGGTTGGTATGCAAGTTTTGTTGGAAACGTAATATTTTTCTTCTACTACCTGGCCTTTACTTATTATATTTTTTGAGCACATGTGATTAATGGCTGATGTAACTATTATTTATCGCTGAAATAATTTTCAGTCTTTTTATTTCGGCTCTGGGAGTTAATAATATGTGGGATGAGCATTTTCTTTCAATAGCTATCATGTCAAACCTTTTATTTTTCCCAAATTTTGTTTTATATTTAGTTGTCACAAATATTGTGAAAGTGAGTTATGATCTTCACCTATTAGATGTTTCATGTCTAAAGTATTAAAAAGTCCATTCATTCCAGGATTTCTTCAAATTAGAATTGTTTTTCTGAGAACAATTTATATTAGAAGGATTTTTTTGTTTTTAAAATGTTAATGCCTCCCGACTATTGCAAGTGTTTCAAAGAATAACGTAACAACTTCTCATCTTCATCATCTTATTTAATTATCATTTAATATTTATGCGAATAAACAAAATGGTGATTCTCTTAATTTATAAAATAAATTTTAATTAATATTCAAACATAGTAAACCATTATTTTTACATACACAATGAGAAAAGAGATTTTTCATGTGATAAAATAATTGTTAATGATGTTAAGTTTTCAAAATATAGTTTTCCCCGAAAAATACTGTTATAAGTTATATAGAATGAACAAAAAAAGCTCTGATACAAAGTTTTCATACATTTGAACTTTCAAAAAATTGTCTTAAATTTTTTCGAATAGTCATACACAAAATTGGTACTATCGGTTGAAATCTGAAATTATCATCCTGTGTATAAAAATTACCTATATTAGAATATCAGAAATCGAGTGTATAAGTATAAATTGTATTAAGGATAAATACGCAAGAACATTCATTCTGAAATAGAATACATATGTATGAAATATCTTAAAACTTGGCTTTTTACTTCACATGTAGAAAAATAGGAGGAGTTCTAATGTTTATAGCTATAAATAATCCAAATACTTTCATTGATAAACTGTAATGAATAAAAATAAATCAATTGAGTAATGATTAATGAGAAAATTTTATCAAGATGTCAAAAAATAATGCAAAAAATCTGACAAGTTGTTTGCATACTTCACTCAATGATCCATTAATTTATCTTGTCAGTTCAAACCGCCCTTTTGATAAATTGCTTTTGTCGTAATCATGTCAAGATAAATCAGCTCTTTATTTTTTTTCCTACAATGTACTATACTCTTTATCAAATGCATTTAATTGCAGGCGAATGGTTGGATACAAGGATTACGTATCGCTTAGAACAATTTCAAACTTCACCTGCTGCTATTCATTTCTATGTCAATAAAATTCCTACAATCCCCTTCTTTACGCAAATATCATAAAGAGTGAATATTTAATCGTATTGCATTTAAATTCGGTTAATTCAGGTTTATCTTTGGAATATTCTTAATGTTCTTTGTTATCTTTAATGTTCGTCTAAATGTTTAATACGTTTTCAAAAAATTTATATTTTCTTAGATCTAATAGTTTTTTAATACTCTTAAAGAATTCCATTTTTTGTAGCTTATTATTGAAAATAGATATTACTTCGATATTTTTGGTATATTACCTTGTTACGAAAGATTCTTGAACTTTCAAAAAAAATTCATATTTATGATATTGACTTCCAAACTATTAAATGATTTTTGGCAGGGAAAGAACTTTTATGAAATTAACAATTCATAGAGACGTTATATCAGAAATTACAAATGAAGTTTAAAATAGTTTTATTTCTTGATTGACAAAAACTATTACATTTAATTCTGAAAATTACTGTTTAAATTTGAAAAGTAAATACCAATTATGTAACTAGCTGATTTTAACAAAGTAAATCGAACTGGCCGATTTTAACTAAGTAAATAATCAAATATACCAAAAATCAGAAAAAAAGAACTTAGGCACATATTCCAGTATTTTTTAATCATTATAATTATAGCTTCTCAAAAAATAAATTCAGTTTAATTCATGATATTTAAGTTCCCAACGTGTATTTAATTTCAAGGTGTACTTTTAAAGGTTCTGTTATGTTTAGAGCTTAAAGAGATAATGTCACAAAGTGTTTGCATGAATTCATCACAGATTCATGAACTCATTCATCAAGCAATCTGAATGTATACATAAAAGCATCGATCTATATCTTTTTTATCGGGGGACTGAATATGAAGCTAAGTATTTGTCAAAAGTTTCGTGACAGAATAGTTTAGTGAATGAAAATGCTGCTCATCATAGTAAAAAGCGGAGATAAAACTATTGACATACTCATCAGATTTCAATGAACTACTACGTTGAAACAAATGTCGAAAACTACTCACAGTTCACGCTTTTTATATAACTGATGCAGATTAGAAATTTTATACCTATTTTCAATCAAATTTTCGATAAGTAAATAACTAAAATAATTTTCCTTAGTATAATAAAAGCTTTGAAATAAATTAAAAATATTATAGAAGCAAGTATTAAACATTAAGTACATTTTTTTTTAAAAAAATTACATAGAAAGCATACAAATAATTCTTAAGATTATTGTAAAAATAAAAGGAAAATCATACTATTTAATTTGAAATTCCAGAGAAAAGAAAATTTTACGCAATAAACAATTAAGGAACAGAATAAATACCTGAAAGAGTACGAGATAAAATTAACAAGACGATAAACTTCAAAACATTAAAAAGAACAAACCAAGGCAAGAAAAGGAAGGAGAGAAAGAAACTAAAGAATTAAATTAAATATAACATAATTTAATCAGGTATATGACAGATTAGCAAGTTTAACATGTTTTACTGGCCCATAATTTCTTATTGAAAAATTTTACATAAGAATATGGAAATTCAAAAAAAATCAAACAAAACTAAATGCAACAAGACCACATTGAAATGTAAGAAATCAAATAAAAATATTTATAGATAAAGAGAAATATAAAAATACTAACCAGTGAAAATCGAGAAAAAACAATCAAAAACATAATCTCAATCAGATAAAAAGAAAGATTAAAAAACTTGACATGAGACAACGGGCTTGCAAAAACAAATTACGTTACCAAAACTAAAATACCAAGATTTTTCCACCTAGTTAGAATCGGAAATGTATCAATGTCCTCTAACATATAAAATGTAAACCAATTCAAAAGAATTTTAAAGACATCAGAAATAATGGCAAATTGGAAAAAATAGAAGAGAAAAATAAATTTTAAAACTAAAATATAAAAAACGAATGAAGCCAAAGTTAAAAACTAAATTTTATAAACTTTAAAAATTCAAAGGAAATTCTGCTCGTAAACAAAATTTCTTAATTTTATAAAGATTAACGTAAATATCCAATGTCTTAGTCACAAGTCTAATACTTCTCTAAATTTGGTTATAAATTATGCTCCTAAAAATCTTCAGACTTAATGAAATCCAAACTAAGGGTTCTTTAGGAGTCCCAAAGGAGAAAATATCTCTTTTATCATGTAACAGTTAAAAGCTTGTAACAACTTTAAATATATTATTTTCCGATTTTTTCTTTCCCTTCAAATTTTTGGTTTATTTTTTCAATGATAATTATTTATATTTTTTCATATTTACGGTATTTGTCTATTTTTTAAATTTATTTTCTTTTTTTAAATTTTATATCACTTTTCTTTTGCAGTCAAATTTGGAAAATGTATTTTCCTTTACACTGTCTATTTAGGGGTTTAGTTTATGTCTTCTTTCTCATTGATTCAGATATTTTTCTTTAATTTAAATATTAAATTTAAAAAAAAAATTGCAGTTTCATAAAAAAAAAAAAAAAAATTGCTTGATAAATAAGTTTAAGGAATAAGTTTGCTAGATGGCGTTGCTTTATTTTGATTTTTTTTTTTGCATTTTTAAATTCCGTATTTAATTCGTTTGATCTGTTAGGATTTCTTTTCATAAAGTTCTTATTTATTTAGTTTTTATTCTGTTTTTATTTATTATTATTAATAATATTATTATCGGTTTTTGTTATTCGATCGAAATTTGTAATTTTTGATTTTTGGAATTTAAAAGTAATATTTTATTTAAATATTCCTTGCAAATTGTGCGAGCCTCTGACAATTGACTGGTTCATTTCAGAATTAAACGATGACATTTTGGCAACGGTTAAATGTTATTGTCCTTCGTATGGAAAGGTTATATGGTTTCGTGGGCTTAAAGACTATTTTGACTATTTTTCATGTTTTTTCAAGTCTGTATGTTTTGAAATATGGCATTCACGGGTTATTTATAAGCAAATTTTTATTCTAAATTAAAAATACTTTTGAAATGCAAATTTCCAAATTTGTGTTAATTTTTTTTTTTTTTTTGCGTAATGTATATTAATGAAAAAGTTTTTGAGTTGAATGAGAAATTTGAGACAGAATTTAATATTAACAGTATTAAAGATTTTTTTTTATTTCTCATCAAAAATGAAACTTGTTTAGTTAGAGATTTTCTTTTGCATGATAATAAATTAGAGAGTATGTGTATATTCGTTATTTAAAGGCATAATTAACTATTTATTCTAAAAATATAATTTGTAAAATTTTAATTTAAAGCCTCAAAAAAAAAAAAAACAGTATATTGTACTAACACATGGATCAATAAGTTCCGAGACTAACCCAGAGATGGCACTCGTAGTAAACCAGTAACCAGGTCTTTCTAGAGTACTAACCTTTGCTTGAAACGTGTCAAAATTTTAAGTCGATCGGACCAGAAACAGCTGAGTTATCGAGGTTGGAGTAAAGTCGTTTTGTAGTTTGTTTAAAAAATGGAAAAAACCGAGTTTCGTGTTCTGATAAAACATTGTTTTTTAATGGGTAAAAACACCGTGCAAGCGAAACAATGGATTGAAAAATGTTACCCGGACTCTTGTCCATCAAAAGCAACGATTTGTCGGTGGTTTGCCGAGTTTAAACGTGGTCGTACCGACACAAATGACGCGGAACGCTCAGGTAGACCTGTGGAAGCCGTTACACCGGAAAATGTGAGTGAAGTGACAAAAATTATAATGAAAGATCGTAAAGTGAAGCTCCGTGAGATTGCTGAGATGACACAGATATCATATGGAAGTGTATTTACTGAAAAAGGTTTTTTGAAGTGAAGTGAAAAAGGTTTTTTCCAAGTGGGTGCCGCGATTGCTTTCGATGGAACAAAAACAGCAACGAGTCGATGATTCAGAAAGCTGTTTATCGCTATTTACTCGCAACAAAAAGGATTTCTTGCGTCGTTACGTGACCATGGGCGAAACATGGATACATCACTACACTCCAGAGTCGAAGCGGCAGTCATCTGAGTGGCGCACAGCTGGCGAAAGCCGTCCGAAGCGTCCGAAAACGCAGCAGTCAGCTGGCAAAGTCATGGCGTCAGTTTTTTGGGATACGCATGGCGTGATTTTCATTGACTACCTCGAAAAAGGTAAATCGATCAACAGTGATTATTATATTGACTTGCTGGTGCGTTTGAAGGAGGAAATCGCAAAAAAACGACCGCACAGTCTCGGGACTTATTGATCCATGTGTTATTAAAGTTATAAGAGTAAATCCTTTGATTACATTATTTTTAATAATGTGCTTAGTAAATATATGTTAATTTCTATTAAAAATCTCAATATTAAGAAAGTTTTTAAATATATTAAAAATCAGATCGTATTCTATTTAATTATAATTATAGACTTAAAAATATATTGATGCATGTATGTCTGACGTTTACTAAGAATATATTTATGAGGAACATCAACATGTTATTACAGGTGATGTAGATGTCGTTGAGGATAAAAAATTAAGATATATAATGTATAAAGTTTTTAATTTCAGAATTAACATTTCGAAAAATAGTTTTATCTTAAGAAAGAAATTATTTTAGATATTGATAGTTTTATTAATAAATAATCAATAAATTATCATCTTCCTATAGAAACTTTTAAAGAATTTAAAGATTATATTAATTAAAATATTGAAAAATTAGTATTTAAAAAAAGAGAAGATTTTAATAATAAGGAGGATATTTGAAAGATTTTTAAATAGAGCTATTAATGGTCAGGGCGTCTTTGTTATCGGTTTTATTGACAGAATACTTAATAATTTGCTATTATTTGAGAAAAAATTCTTCATAAATTTAACTTATAAGACTCTCGAGAAATCAATTCTTTTTGAGTAGTGAAAAATAGTCAGAAATAAATTTCTAGTAATATCCTGATATATATATATATATATATATATATATATATATATATATATATATAATGAAGTCTAATATGTATACCAATTTTTACAGATATATCTTCATCATTTCGTGGTAATATTCAACTTTTATATAATGCTCGTTATTCTCTGCAATTAAGACGTCCCATTTCTCAAAAAAATGTCCATCACTCACACTCATTCTTCTTAATTATGACATGTCATTGAAGGAATTTAAAACTCTGATAATCTTTCATAAGTTTTATTAAAATTAATTTAAATTGAAAGAGAGTACCATTATCTACAAGCATTCGTTCAGGAAGGACATAGTGATATACCTTCGAATGTTAGGGAGCATCTGAGAATTGTTTCCTACTAAACAACAAAAATAACTATGACGCTCTTCGTTATCAGCCAAAAGTGTTATAGTGTTCAACATATTCCACGGATTCTTGCTATCCTATAAATCTACATCATGTCCGCGTGAATGGTAGTTCCAATTAGAAAGCCTTAAGAGGTCAAATCTTATCAAACTATAGGTATTTATTAATTGACGGAAAGATAAGAAATAGGGTTTAAAACATTTAAAAGATCGGAAATTTGTCTGGTTAAACAAATCAATAAATAAATGGTGGATGAAGTAAGTCGCCTATAACATATCAGCTAGTTGCGACTCTGTATATACAAAACACGGTTTAGGCAAATCTAATCTTGATTATTATAAATCTGCTTTCATCAGAAGAGCAATTTGGTGACTAGGAAATCCATAAACTGAACAGAAGTGACCAGTTTTATGTTCAGCACTCTCCTATAGTACTGAACATCGATGAATCTGAAAGGATATTACGAACCTGACTTTTCTATCAGTTTGTATTCCGGTTTCTGGCTGGATTGCCACATTTCCTTGAGTAGGTATTGTTGGTGAATATGTTGATGCATCTGAAAGTAGGAATGTCGGCTTTAGACACCAGACGAAAACTAGAACCTCTCCTTGCCTATGATTGGCACATAATTTATGCGAATGTTCTATGACAAGACAAGGGCCCTTGCGACAAAGACTACTTTCAAACTGGCGACTTTTATCGGTAGAGACGAATTCGGGCACTTCAAAGAGTTATGTCTACCTGCTGTAGCAATCTCATCAATGGTTTCTACTGTCTAGTCTGGCATAGGCTACGCTTCTGGGAATCCATTGTATCAGTATAAGATTTTAAAATAGTATCTTAAACTTTTCGAAGGGAGTAATAAATTGACGATATGCAGATTTAAGTGACTGAAGCGACTTTTATGTAAATGAAAGTTGCCAATTTCCGATTTAAGGTAGATTTGTATCTTATCACTATAATACTGTAAGTAAGCCCTGACTCGGCAGTCTTTGCCGAGTCAGTATCACTGAAGCTTTAATTCTCGAATGACAGCAAATAAAGAAAACTCCAAAAATTAAATCCATTAATTCCTCATCCTCGCGTTGAACCCATGGCATAGTTTTGTAATTAATTTCAGCTAACATATATGTATCTGTGATGCGAAACATTGTATCAGCTACATGATTATCTTCATTGGTATAACAAAAAATAGTAGTAAATTGAGCGATAAATTATCCATGAATACTTTGAATAACCTACCTCTCAGGATATACTTGAATTATCTGACAGTATTCTAGAGAGCAAGGAGCTTCCTGTCGTATGTTCAGTAGGTGTTAATTTTCTTGAGCCAAATTGTAGCAGTTGCATAATTTTGTTGTACAATTGCTGTAGAACAGCACCAAAATTGAAGTTTCATATAGATTTACTATCAAAGTATATTGAGCATCCGTCTTAGGATAAGCCAACAACGTTATATTGGCAACAGTTTCTCTACAGGATTCCAACGATATGATAGAACCTTCCATCCAAGCAATACGCGATTGATCAATTTTCGGTGAAGAAACTGTAGCCATTCCTTTTTGAGTCAGGCTCATGCGATGGGAGCTTATGCTGAATGGGACGCCTGTCCGGTTCTATAATTATATTAAATCTACCGAAATTGCCCCATACACGCGCCACTTATCAGTTGTTGGATTTTGAACGAGGTGTATTAGACTTACCCCTACATTACTTGATGGAAGTATGATTGCTTGTTCGAATAATGTCAGAAATTCGAATTTTACTGCAGTTAATTTTTAGATCATTCTTCATGTTTTAGCAAATACGGATGGATCTTTTGTAGTAACTCAATTGGAACTGTAGCGCTTTTTTTACTTTATTATTAAAATTGGGTGCAGGGATAACCGAAAAATGCTTAACAGCTTAGTACACGAAACACCTCGTGCAATAGTCGTGAGACACAATAAAATTACCGTTCCATCGCACTTAAACGAAGTTGGATTATCTACCAAACAATAGTTCTGAATATCTCCTTATAAATATAAATTTTCTAAGCATTTGGGCCCCAATTTTGGCCGTGATATGTCAGCTATCACCAAAGTCCAAAGACATTCTCATCTTAAGCAAAAGTTTAATTTAATTCGAGTACCAAATGTGCAAATTTTGCTACCATTGACTACAATTGGCAAAAGTTCTCTGTAATACCAGTTCGTAACCCAATGAAACGTTCACGGAAAAATGAAGCACAAACGCCGCTGTTAGTCCAAAACTAATGTTTCAACGTTTGATCGAAAATATATAAGTGACGTAAGCTACGGTATCTTCTGTTCTCGCCAACACGAATGATACCATTAGTTTTCCAAGAAAGAACGAGGTCTGACGTATTTTTGAGCCTTCTCAGCAAACCAAATACAATACCAGCATAAAGGATTGCGTTTGACTGTAGATAAGGATCTAAATCGATCACAAGAGAAACTGCGATAACTCCTACCGTGGTGAAATTGAGACAGACGTGACCGAAGGCAAGTATTTCCTTCAAAAACTCTTTTTAATGAAATAATGTCTTTTATAGTAAGCCTACAGTATCCGAGAAGTTTTCATTAAATTTGTTAAAAGTAAGAGAAATTCCAGATAACTCCAATTTCATGAGGAATTATTGCCAAGCCTTCCACAGAATTGGACTATTCGATTGTATTTTTTGAAAGTAAAGTGCTGAAGACTATGTATTTACAATTTTTTAAGACGTCAATGGACAGTTTATTCTAAGTCAGTTTCTGCACCTCCAGTAAAAATTGTAAAGATCGCTTATCATTAATCTATAGATCTTGAAGCAGACTCCTTAAACGAGTAATTTCCCTCTTTGCAAAGTATACGATCCTTCCAAAGAGTTATATTTGTTTGCTTAAGGGTGTGTTCTTAGACACACATGTTAAAATTTCTGCATCTAGAGCAGAAATAACACAATAATATTTAGTATAAATAATAACAATCCCCTCAATTTGAAATTGAGCTTCCAGTTGGAAAAATCCTAATTTAGCTTTGGCTTTTCAAAATGATTTAATTGCAGTCCACATAAATACATCATGAAGAGTTTTCGATTCCAAATCCAATTATTCAACCGCATTAGCCATAATAAAAAAAAGTAGCCACGAGAATTAATTTTAAGTCTTAAAGTTGAGTTTAAATTAAAAACTAAATTAAATAAAATTAATTTTAAGAGTTCAGGTATCAAAGGGAAAAATCATTTAAAAATTCTTCTTACCGAATTTCGTGAAATTACGGAATTTCATCTAGACGTGTTGAGGCATCTACAATGTTTCCTAAAAACGTTGTTCGAGACAGTTCATCACATTATATTAGTTCCAATTAGAAAGCTTTCAGTGTTTGCTATTTTATCGTTCTAGAAATATCGAATAAGAGAAAAATAACAAATAAGACTTAAAATATTTTTTATTTTTAACTCGTCAAAGACGAGGAAGTCATCAGGCCAATGTTCACCACTATGTGTATATGTGTGTGTGAAAAAATGAAATCTTTTGATGAATAGCATATTTTACGAGAGAGTGGAATCGCCTTTTAATATTTCAACAACTTAACTTTGACGTAGAAATAGATGGGGAGATTAAGTAGCCCATTTTAGTTAAAATTTCTTTATTTCGGTGAAGATGTACAGGATTCGGAAAACATGGAATCATTTTAATCCTAAGGCAGAGTGGCGCAAAACGAAAAAGAGACAGACCAATGACCAGCGTCAGAATTTACCTGCAAAAGTGAAAGATCCCTTGAATTCTGCTTACGTTGCAATTAATGCGGGCTCAGAAAAACTAGCGTTACTACGCGATTTTGAAATAAGAAAATTTTAACAATAGAGCGACAGTTGTAGTTTATAAGAACATCAAAATACCGGATGGTAAGGTCTAATTGGGTGTTAAAAATAAAGAGTGTTCAAAAAGAGAAAGAAATTAAAACCAAGAAAAGAAGATGGGGCAACGCCAGTTTATCACATACACACACAAACATATATATATATATATATATATATATATATATATATATAAAGTATAATTCACAATATATCATATCATATAACAAACTAAGAATACCAGTTATAAATTCAATAATATTAATATATAAAAATAACTACGTATTTAAAGAAATCATTAAAACAAAAACCAAAATAATATTGTTGCAACACAAAAAATTATTATAATTAATTCATCCAAATTAACTTCGCTTATAATGTTTTGGTATATATATGTGTGTGTGTGTGCGCGCGTGCGCGTGCGCGTGTGTAGTAGTGCGAGTGTGTAGTAATATCAATAATAAAAAGCACACAAATTGTACAAACTTAAAACAATATCAGAATTATTGCAGAAATATATGTAAAAGCGCAGTTAAATTTATACTCTTTGAATAAACACATTTGTATTAAGAATTATCTTTCAATGAAAAATACTACATTTTACTGAAAAAGTGACATATATAAATTATATTACTCACTTTTCACGTTATAAATGAGTTTTTAAAAATTAATAGAATAATTAGCCATGATACAACAAAAGAAAAATTTCTTAATATTAATTAAAATGCTTTGTGTTTTTCGTAACCAAATTTTTTTATCGATATTTCTAATTAAAAATTGTATTTTAAAATTAACATATAAAAATTACTTTTCCAGAATTTAACACTTTCAACATGAAAATTAAAATTATCAATTTCATCAAAATTATTGCAGCAATTTTTGTCATCGATAATGATAAATTAATGTGCAGATAACATGTGTTTCCTATTTTAATTTTAAAAGTTTGAATTAAATTTAAATAAGAAGAATAAAAATATAAATTCACTTAATATTCATTGTTATTATTATAATTAATGATAATAAGTTCATCTATGTATCTAAAATGTTTAATCAAGTTTGTTTATACATTTATATTTTTGTTCACAAAAATATAAATAAATATTAACTAAACTATACCTGGCTAGTCCATTTGATGATATACCTTTAATTTGTTTATAATTTTATCACTCAATTAATATAATAAGGTCTGAACTATTTTTAAATACTAGGTTAACTAAATAGTTAAATTTTTTAAAAGAAATAATTTTTTTTTTAATATTGTATTCCTCAAAAATAATTTAAAGTACCCTAACACATGCAAGTTCATCTACATCTTCAGAATAAAAAAAAAGATTTTGGTTGGTTGGTTTTATCAACGTTGCACTAGAAGCAACATGAAGGCTATCGGTGATAGAGCTCGCAATCTTAAACTTCGGCTAAGTGACGAGGATGAAACCTGGCCAAGTGACCTGGCATCCCCCAACACCACGCCAACGGGAGACTTTGAGCCTCGACAGATTTAACGTGCATCAGCTCCGGCTACACTTTTGGTCTTTAGTGGCATCAAGGCTCGAACCTACGACTCAATGGAAACCGCCGGTTGTGAGTCGGCTACAAATGACCTCTTGGCTACCACGGCCACAAAAAAGATATTTGAAGTCGTAATTGTGGATAAATATATTTCTTTCTTATATATTTCTTTGCTTTTAATACATTCAGTAATGCCTGGACTATTTTTAATTTCGGCAGTCTTATTAAAATTACTTACAGTTTCTCGTAAAGTAGTTTGTAACAATTTACCAGCTTTTGCAATATACGTATTCGGAATTGAAGGCCTTGCAAATACTCCATTTAGTTTGGTTAGGTTTAAAACATCTTTGATTTAGATCTACACCATGAATTAGAAGTGATAAATACTTAATCTTTTGAACTTCAGTCAAGTAAATGAGTTGATATTTCTGTTTTTTATTTGCACTCAATAATAAGATGACTTTGAAGCCGAGCTGTAATTCAGGATTATCAACCTTCGTTATTTTACAGGAAGGCTTCTGTTGGAAACGAGAACGGAGGCCACTGTTTTAATAATCGAAGTACTACAACTTTTAATTTAAAAGAAATTCGGAGAGGACATGTTCTTCGTCTTCAGGCAAAATAATTTAAGGTTCCAAGTTTAACATTCTAAAAATATTTTCTATTATTAAAGATCTTAATCGTTTGATAATTGAGCTAAATATTAATATTTGATTTTTTTTTTTATATCTTACTCAGATTATGTGAAGCCTTTGGTAGACATTGTAATGGTATCCAGCCTCAGAATCTTAGAGATGTGAGCATCAAAGACTGTACTTAAATTTGCTGTGCAGTTCGGGTATTGGAATGTCCTCTTTTAATCTAACGTGGAATTTCGAAAATTAAAGTGCCAACTACAATGTTATTTTTGTCATCAGACGTGGAAGAGAAGGTTCATCTAATGGTGCTTCTCATGCAATAGCATTAGAGGGGGTATCTTGAAGTTTTAATTATTACTAAGAAATTGCCAATATATTTGGATTAATACGTTCTGCATCTATTAATTTATCCTTATGTACATATATTGCAGTTATTAATGCTGATTTGTTTGGTTTCACGAAGGCTATTACATTGAAGTAACCAGTAATATCGTAAAGTTTTAATCACTATACCAGGATATCGAAAAGTTGTAATTGTTACTATAAAAAACCACGATAGAAACTTAATTTATTTGACTATTATTCTTAAACTTTAGCCGTACACAGTCTCCATGTAGCGTTATACATTTCTCCAAGCATTTCTTGATCTTTTGAAGGCCATCATCGCAGAACTCATCAATCTGAATTCTATCTTCTCCATACTGCGGGTAACTTAAATCCACGGCTTCCTGAAACCAAACAAATGAGCATTAACATCTATAATTTACAACAATATACACATAATATAAATTAATATAAGGAATAAGTTTTTTCCAGATATCTCGATTATTTCTTACTAATAATGGAAGCTTTGTTATACTCTCTCGTAGATATGAATAGGAAGTACAAAAATGTATTGGAAACCGATGGATACTTGTAGATATCAAAAGGGTTATTGAAAGAAAGGGTTTTTTGGTGCCTTAATTTATTTTAAGCCAGCTGAATTAAGTGTAATTGAATATACGCTTTCTCGAGAGAATATCAAACGTAAAAAGGGGAAAGCTACTTTTGTAATAGAAAATAATAGCTGACATTTAGTTCAAAGCATCTTTGAATTCGTATTTCTTCATTACAGCAGAAGGATTAATTTACGCTTTTTATAGGCTAATGTACATCTTTTGAAATAACCAATAATTTGACCATAATACTGTTTATGAAGCTATCTCTTTTTTTCATTAAAATTATGATTTTCAATACAAAACTAAAAGCTTAAATGTATGCGTTACAGACGTCGTATCAATTGTAATTTAAAATTGAATAACATTATCAATATCCGATAAGACAATTGTGAAGAAGTACGTGACTCTCTAGGCATGCATGCCAAAATCATGTAAATTCCCAACAAAATATTCTAAAGGCACGAATTCATTGCCTTGTGGATTTTTATGATTCTTCCGGATTGCCTATGTTTCATATTCAATGTCGTACAATGGTTATTTCTAGTACACAGTTGATTCAACCGAATCTAATCAGGTGATCAAGAAGAATTTGAAATGGACTGCCACAGTAGTGGAATAATCTACATTAAAAATAGGGTCCTTTCTCACATATTTCATCTAGTACATCTATCCTAAGAAATGAAAGTCTGAGAATTAAATAGTCTTGCGCGGAATTTAAAAGACAAAAAAAAGAAGGACAATTAGCTATTTTGTATTCATCTCTTGAAGTGCTGATAGATTGCATATCTTGGAGCAGAATAAAAATGAGCCAAAAATTATGAGACTTCTTTGCTGTGGATGATTCCAAATCGTACCCTAAAATTAGAATGATTATTCATATCTACTGAAGCCCTTATTTTGTAAATCTGGATTTTAGAATAGCAATGGTAGGGACGAAGGGCCCTCCTTTCCTGAATTGCGCCATTCCATTCCTTTTTCTTTATGTAATTTTTATGCAGAGATACACCGTAACTCTTGTAATGATGGAGGAAATGATAAAAATACCTGTAGAAAATGAACTTCGAGGAAATAATTAATGCAAAATATAGAGTGAGATGAAACGAAATACAAATAATATTTATTAATGACTGAATGCAAGAGTATTAATTATTCATATCAAGCAATGTATACGGATTGAATGAGTGTTAGTGTTAAAAAAATATAATTGCTGAGTTCTGAATTTTTAAATTGTTACTAATTTAGATCAATCAACTAAGTATATAAAAACAGTTTTATATTTTTCTCTTAATACGTTTAATGGAGATGCATCATAAGAGGAAGTGTAAAAAATACATTTTTATACGATAGAAGGCATTGCTCAACCAAGTTGGTGTTGCTGCTATGTGGTGCCCTCTGTTAAACTGCACCTAAGCAAATTTGTCACTGAATCATAAGTTAGTTAATAATATCATAAGATCGCTGTCATGTCGAGTTGTCGTCGCCATTTTGAGTCAAGTTGTTACCATTGATGAGACCTGGATTCCTCGTTGCAGAATCGAAAACCAAGCAACAATCAAAACAATGGGTTATTTCATATGAATGTGCTCCAAAGAAGGCGGAGATGGTCGGAAAATTTATGACGACGCTTGTTTGGGATGTGAAGAGCGCCATACCCATGGACTTCTTGGAAAAAGAAAAATGGATAAATGACAATACAATACCATATTCTCATTTCTTGTTCTAAATATACCATTTCCACTCAAGAGTACTTTTTAAAACACTCTCGTTTAAAATGAAATCGCGATGTAGTGTATTGCCATTGGTTTTCAATTTTCTTTGAATACTTTCTGAAAAAAAGTAGTTAAAGTAGCAGAATTTAAAGCGGTTTTTTGTTTTAAATTTATATAAAAACAAACAAAACCAAAACAAGATTTTAGATCTTTAATGCTGCTTACATAACATATGCTTCTGATACACGACTCTGGCCATTCATGCCATAAAAATCAATTTAAAACAATTGAAGAAAGCTCTCATATATTACATTCTTTTAATACTATAGAGATTGAACTAATATAAGCTAATTTATGGTTTCGCATCTGAGTATTGACTGTTCTGGTAAATCTTGATCTTCCAAATTATTCTGTAAGATAGTAAATGATCCTCCTTAGAAAAAGTATCTTCAAAAAGCAATTTACTGTTACAAATTAAAATAGATAATTCATAGAAACGTAAACTGGTGACAAAAAAAAAACGGATTGAGCAATGTCTTTAATTCTGTGCTGATTTATTTCCGTTTATTTATTTCTGTTATTTTAATTTCACATTATTCAATCCTTTTCTTGGTTCTTTTTATCAAATATATTTACTATTTCTTAAGGTTCACCATCTATTTCCCATTTTGATATCAGTAACGTAATATTAATCCGATGGAATTTCTACTTCTTTCCTCAAATCTTTACTATTTTATCTATTTGAAAGCAAAAAAAAAAATGCATCCGAAAGAGCAAAAATTACAATGGTTTCTGCGGAAGTATATTTTCTCGCCGATTTTCGAAAATATTTTAGAATATATTTTTAAAGACAGGAAAACCCACAAACGCAAACGAGTCTTTTTAATGCGGAAAAATTCGGATGTACCTTTTTGAATACAAATAGATAAAATAGTATAGGTTTGAGGATGATAATAAAAATTCCATTCAATTAACATTATGTTCATGAAATCAAAAAGGCCGGTAGACGGGAGCCTTAAATGTAAATATTCTTAAGTGTCCGTGTAAATTAATGAGTAGGAAACATGCAAAATTGTAAGCACTTGTACATCATGTGATTTTTTTCATTCCTTATTGTACATCATTCTGCTTTTGCTTTGTACATTCATTTAACTTGTTACAGATTTGGTTTTGATATTTATTAGAGAAACATTATATATGATTTTGCGTATAATTTATTTGCATAATGAACATTTTCTCCATAACTTGATGCATATTCACTGAAGTGAATTGTATGTTCAAAAATAAATAAATGAACAAAATTCACTATAAAATTAAATCGTTAATTTTACACCGCAATATATAATACATTATTTTAGAATTAAATTTAAGATATGCCTTCTTATATGTCTGTATCATTAAAAAATTTTCAATTTTCAATAGTTTTCACACTCACAAAAACATTTAAGAATAAAAAGAACATAAAATAACATATGAAAACTTAAAAATTAAATTTTCGTAATAAACTAATAAAAGTATAACTTTCTTCAAAGCTTACCTAAATGAAGCTTTCATACACTGTAACGTACAATATCCAAACTCAACACTTTTCACTGCATGTAAAACAACATACACACACAAAACGAGAAAGTTATTTCTACTCATGAGTAATGTAAACATTAAAACCAAAAGTAAACTACAATAAGTTAAACGTGATAATCAAAAACGAGAACTTCGCAAACACGATGACAGCGTCACATACGTACAAATAACATTCAGCACAAAAAATATAATCAAAAATAAACAAATAAGATATAATCTTCATATGTCCACAGTTGATGTAATGAAATGTTTGGTTTCTTCTCTGTGATATTAAAATTTTTCAAGTTATCAAAATTATGTGATATAAAGGGAAGTTTTAAAAAAATGATTATACACACACACACACACACACATATTCTATAACAAAAAAAAACGACGCACCAAGAAGTAGTTGCCCAATTGTAATAAATTTCGTATGCAAAGGCATTTGAACCGAACAGGCAAATGATTAAAATAAGGTGTCCAATGAATGAATAACGGGAGCTACAGCGCATCGGAACTGCGCACTCGGCAGGTGTATATAAGAAGCGATTCTCTTTTTGATGGTCATATTTTCTGTTGCATTACGATTAAAGATACCTTTCAACGACTGAAAAAATGCCTCATCATTACGAGCAAAAAGATCCAGAAATTAGGTTTTGTTTGATTTTATTAACGTCGCACTAAAAGCAACACGAGGGCTATTGGCGACGGACCTCGTTATTTTAAACTTCGTTCAAGTGACCAGGATGACACCCGAGCTGGCAATCCCCTCTCCTAACTGCCACATCATGCCAATGGGAGGATTTTGGGCCCTTACAGATTTAACGTGCATCAGCTCCGGCTACATGGCGGGTCTTTAGTGGCATCAAGGCTCGAACCCGCGACTCGAGGAAAACCGCCAGCCGTGAATACGCGACCATGATCACTTGACTACCGTGACTCTAGAAATTAGGACGATCTTGAAAAAGGAATTACTTACGAACTTAAAAGATAAAAGGCCCCTTTTTGCAGCGAACGAATGGAAAAGAAACTTGTATTCCTCGAGCATTGCTCGAATAGTTCTTCATTTGAATAACGGATAGGCTGTCGGGTTTCTGATATCGGATTATGTAAAGCAGTAGACTGTAAAGGAAGAGAAGCTACATTAGATAACAGAAGTCAAAGCTATGAGCATAGAAAAGCTATCTTTAGTTTAGAAAGCCTTATAAGTGAAACTGTTTTATAAGAATTTAGGAAGTTCTATTGCTACATGACACAAGCATATCACTGGTTGTATAGTATACAAAATGGTAAAGCAATAATATCTTATTAAACAAAATGATATAGAAATTTGAAATTATATATTCTTTAGCTTCTTGTTCAAGAAGTGACTGAACTTCAACATCTTCTACTGTTGTCCACGCAGTCAAACCAACATGTTGTTCTTTTCTGCATTTTGGGAAATACACTGCTTGAGAAGCCTCCAGATAAGAATATTTCTCAAACAAAATATTTATGGAGAGTAATGCAAATTACTCAAAAAGGAAATCCATACAAGCTGCAACGTAATCAGGAATTGAAGTCTTTTAAAAGCATCATTTGCCAAGATTTCGTGAATTGGGTAATCAGTAACATAGGTCAGCAACATAATTGCCTTCAACCTGTGTTTTGAATGATGAAGCACATTTCACTCTGTCTAGCAGTTTTAGTACGCTCAATTGTGTATGTTGCACACAAAATAAAGAATTCTTACAACAGTCAAAAGTGGCCGCCTGGTGTGGTTTCAATATCCATTTTTTTACGAGGAAGGAACAGGAATGTATTGAAATAATTTCTGTCATTGGTGAACTGTATACAGCAATATAACAAAACAATATCATTCCAAAACTGTAAGCGTGACAGGTATTACAGACAGTAACCTTTATTCAAGATGGAGCACCTCTGAATATCGCAGGGTCGGTTCAACGTATTTTTCGCTCAACATTTGGAGAGAATCACATTGGTAATCGCATACCTCCCAGATCTTCCGATATTACAACGTGTGATTTTTGGTTGTGAGGATTCTTGAAGTTAAATGTGCACCGAGATGAACTGATATCAGTGCCATCTTTGAAAAATATCGTCCACGAACTTGTGCCTACCGCACTGCAAGTAATATTGCTTAATGCTGTGAATAGTGCTTTGTCTCGGTGTTAGTCAAATAAAGAACTACTCAAGCAGAGGAGTTTCTTAAAATTTGTCATAACAAAACCAGGTTCTTTTTCCATTCCTTTGGTGCAAACCAAGCTTTTTATCTTTATATATATATATATATATATATATATATATATATATATGTGTGTGTGTGTGTGTGTGTGTGTGTGTGTGTGCGCGCGCGTGCGTGTGTGTGCGTGCGCGTGAGTGTGTGGTGTGTGTGTGTAATAATCTCACATGAAACTAATTTAATTTCATAATTTTTACCATTCTCTAACTCAAAAGAGTCAATTCCTATTTCTTAATCCAATTTCAAATTATCCTTTTATTTATTAGTTCACGCGCCTCATGAAATCAGTTTAATCGACTTTAACGTAGTCATAAATCAATCAGAAATGATCCGTACGAGACTGATTGACGTCATGAATATCCCGCATTATCCCTTCATTTTATACCACGTGATCGAGAAAAATACTTAGATATCCCTTTCTATAAAATCAGCGACATGGAAAAAATTAACCGTTCTCTGTTCTTGTCCATTGCAATCCAGAAGGTGGAGCTGCGTCTCTTGCCTTATCCGATTTAATAATGTATATATTGTTGTCTCTCTCTCAGTGAAATAAGCAACCATGAATTTTGAAATTCGCCTTATTTTCTTTATTAATTAAATTAATTGTATATATATATATATATATATATATATATATATATCCCAAGTTCAAACTGTCCAGTGCTGCTGGGTTGTAATGAGTTCTATGTTCACAAGTCCATCCCAGAAAAGCTCCATGTAGTTCAGTAAGAATTCAGAGCAACTATATTTTGGCATACCTATTTTTAAATATACTAAAACTTTTCTTAGAGTTATATAGGGCAAAACACGATAATAAATTATTCGAAGAAATTAATAAGAAAAATCTAGGAATTTCTTGATTAGATTCTAGTTTACACAGAAGCGCACTCATTATTACGGCATTTTATACCAGAGGGAGAGTCACCTACTTTATTTTCACTGATTAGGGGATTATATCAAATTGCATGAGATAAGATCTTCAGTAGCCACAAGTATATGATGTATGATGGTATATCAATGAAGCATTTAATTGTTTAACATTTTTTTTATGTGCGTCTAAACCATTATACGAAGTAAAATAATTAATACTATATAAATTTAGTTTCAGTACCCTAAAGCATTATTTGTTTTGCTAAATGGTTTTTAAAATGAGGAATTTTAGACCTACTTTTCAATCAGGCCATAAAATGGCATGTAGCAATAAATATAAATTCAAATTTATGAACAAGGAAACGTATTAATCAATTCTACGTTTCATAAAACAAAAAATAATATTTTTAGGTATGGCTTAATCTTAACTGTTGAAGAAAATATTTCTCCGATATGTCTAATGAATATCAAAAACACTTTTGGTTAGAATACTAGCTCATATCATGCACCCAGAACTTTCATAGGAATTAATAGATAGCACGTTTTGATCTCCCCATGTAGAAACTTCATTCCGAATCAAACACTTTTTAAATGGGAAAAGAAAAAACAAGTTTAAGATAAGATTAAACCTAATCGTGATTTGTTAAGAAATCTAAGAAAATCTACAGTCAAACGGTACGGAAAAAAAAAAGTAAAATGTCGGGAGAAAATGTAGTTCAAATGTTTTGCTTCAGATGTAATCAAATTGGTGCTTCTATTTAACAAAATATATATGATTGTGTAAGTATACCAAGAAATAATGTTAATTTAAAAATTAAATAGAGAATTTTCTTAAAAAAACACCCCCAGTCTTTTCACCAGGATCTCTAAGTATTTCACCAATTTTTAGGCAACACCTGATTGAGCTCAGTGAAATATTTGTAAGTCAAGAGGTTAAAGATACTAAATGGACCATGACACCTGCTCCATCTTCTGAAACAAATTGGTTTGTTGTTTAGATAAAAACCCTGATATCAGAGCCTTCCATGAAACGTAATTGAAAACTGATTATCAGATCCCAATAATTGACCTATTTTCCCACAAAAATTGAAGCAACACTTCCAAGTCCATTTACCAAGTTTCCTGCAGACAATTATCAAAATCATTTCTCTCCTGACAAAGGCCACTTTAATTGTCCGTAAAACCATCCACAGTTCTTTTCTCAGCAGCGGTATATTCCTCCACTGAACTTTCTCAGCACTTACAAAAAACCCTTCCTTCCCATTATTTAACCCTCCCATCCCTTGTTGCACCGAAATGTTTGAAAAATGGGAAACGCACAGCCCTGAGCAAACATGGCTGTAAAAAAAATCGTTTTATAATGACTAAGTCCAGATTTAATTATACCTGTTCGAAACGTTCTGCGCACCATTAAGGGGAAGCTCAGGGAGTGGTGGAATATATCAAAAGTCGGGTTTTTTTTACTATCAGGGTGACACGATGATAGTAGCGGCAAATACAAAGACCTTGCACGTTTATTGCTAAGGTAGATTGCACTAAAGCATATCGAGCACATTCCATTTGAATAAATATAGAGCATTAAGCTATTTATCTATTAACAGCACACGAGAGGAGAAGAGACTTTTTTCACCATGCCAAGTAACAGTTTTGATAGTTTTCTTCAATTAGATGTCGTTCTATTGTTAAATTCAGGATATAAATTCTTTTTTGAGTCTATTAGAGAAGTAGATATTCCTGAAACGTATCAGTTAAGCACCATTTGATTTGAATAAATATATATATATATATATACAGCATTAAGCTGTTAATTTATGAGCTGTACGCTAGAATAATAGAATTTTGTAATATAAGTAGTAGAGTTTTTTTTGCAATATATTTTCGTTAAATGGCTTTTTGTAGTTTAATTGCAGGATCTGGAAGCGTTAATTAAATTTTCTTTTGTTATGTTCTTGGGAGGTCTGACACTCAGAAACTGACTTCATTATTATTTAAGTACCATGTCATTCAGGTTTATTTCATTATAGTTCCGACAAGTAAAGGAAAAAGAACCTTTGAATATATTATAAAATCTATATTTTTGAAATTGCAAATGAAGCAACAGCAGTTTAGTCGATTTTTTTTAAAAAAAAACAAAGATGATGAGATATAACGTGCCTGTTTAAAATTCACATTTTTCTAATTTAAGTATAATCATAAGGCTACATAATTATTAAGTAACGAAAATATCATTTGTTTCAGTAATGTTCTGAAAAATATAACAGGTAATTACAACTTTGTATAGAAATCACGTAATCCAAATTAATTTTAGCGATTTTACATTTCAGGTTAGGACTTTATTGTCAACTTAGTAGCTTAATGGTTTTTGAGTCTGAGACTTGACTCTAACAAAAATACTCTTTACATTCATTGTAATGATAGCCTTTTTAATTTGTGGATTTTAAATTATACAACGGAGGCTGAGATGTAATCTCAGGTATCATCTTTGTATCGTCTGATCATGGATCGAAATGTGGAAAACGTCATTATTTGCTTTGTACGGAAGCTCAAGAGCATTGTTACACGTATTTTTTTTCTCAATGTATCTGTCCTCCGCGAGTTACAGTCTAATGCAAGTTTGGCCTCTTTTCATGATCTATAGTACCTCTGAAATATACCAATATATATAACTGATCAGGTATTTTTGGAAAATATTAATATCGGATTATTTTCGTGATTATATGTATGCAGTTGAACTGTAAGGTTTAATTATTATTAAGAAATGGCTGATTCATTTGGACAAAATTAATTCTGCAAATGAATCGATCCTTATGTACAAACTGTTGCACATTACAGCTCTATTCATGTTGATTTGTTTGATTTCGGGAAACCGTATTTTAAGCCGTAGTATGCGGAACATTCAGTTTGTTGAATAAAACAACGAAGGACTTCGAAAGGTCAAGAAACCCTGGAAGTAATGTTTAACCCTATATGGTGCCTACGTAAAGAATGCTAAAGAGTATTAACTAAAAATTAAGTTTATATCTCAATTACTTTTAGTAATAATTAAAACGTTACGATAACCCATAATATTAAAAATTTTACAATACTCAGGTTACATCATTTAATAGCTTCCTGAAACCAAAAAATAACATTAACAGCTGTAATTTGGATCATTTAGTACGTAAGGATCAATTAATATGTAGAATAAGTTTTAGCCAAATATATCGGCTATTTCTTATTAATAATTGAGCCTTAACGATGCTACCTCGTATAGCTAACTCGAAAAAAGTTTAATGTTGATGCTTTACATGAAATTATAAGAACAATACCCGGAAAATGTTAATTGTTTGGAATACCTTACAGTGGTTTGTATACGAAAAATGACTAAAATAATGCGAGCTTCCTAATCAAATAATCAATAATTATTACCTTCCTAACCATTTTCAATATTGCTCACGAAAATTATTAATTACACATTGGTAATTGTATATCTTTGCTGTTGAAGAGTTAATTAATCTACCACTTAATATTTTCATATTATAGTGGAGTCTCCTTTCTTTCTTCGCACAGTTTTCATAAAATTGCTCTTTGAATGATCTTTTGAGAAATGCTTCGTAAAATAAACCTCATCGCCCCATTTCTTTTCAGAATTCTTCTTTAAATCATGCAAATACTCTCTGAGTACTGTTTTAAAACTTCTGTTCTAAAGCAACAATATTTCAAAAAAAGTAAAATAAAAGCAAAGCCTTTCATAAAAATAGTGGTAGTCAATGATAATCAAAATCATCATAATCTAAGAAACTGCTCAAAGAACCATATTTCATGCTTAACAGGGATAAATTACAATGAATGCAAATTCAAGTAATTGCCATTTAATGCTTTCTTATACTAAATAGGATATTAAACATATAAAAGAATACAAAATGTCAAAGAGAATTAAATACCTTTTTTATTCCACTGAATGAATTACGTTTTCTTGTATTTAAAAACCACTAATTAAAATAAAACGGTATAGAGGTTCGTGTGCACGTGTACATAATAAATTGTTGCATTGATTTACATTACTATTATTTAAATAAGAATTCAGAATACATTAATATATCTTTTTAGTATGGTTAAGACTACGCTAAAGTTAACATGAAACCACTTAACATATTAACAACTAATCTAGGGGGGGAAGAGAAGACGAAGTCTATTAATCAAACGTAAAATTCATGTTCCAAGAATAAGTTTCTCTTCTGCATTTCCATTTTAAGAGGAACATGTCCATGTTGTCCATCTTAAAACAATATTTATTTGCATATTTGAACCAGGGAAAAATTGAAATGTCTACGTGGAAAAAAAGATTTATTGTAAAAAAATCAGTTTGGTTTTTTTTTCAATTTGTACTTCCTTTTTTTGGACGAACACAGCCGTGTTGTCTCTTCTAATTTATTTTACTTAATGAGGTACTGGTAAAAAAAAGTTACAAGTCTAAAAAAATGTGCTTGTATGAAATATTTATGAACAATGTTTGATACTTTAAGCTTAAAATGCTCCTTAAAGATGGATATACTGATTCTCCTAGAAAAAGCGCGTATGTTTTTATCTTGCAACTAAAAATAAAATAATGGGAAACGACACCCTAGGAATACAAAGTGGCCGAAATAATAATGTAAGAGAAAATAATTGATGAATCCATTAAAAGATAAACGAATGATTTGAATAAACGTCATTTCTCTCCGAACATGAAGCTGCATGTACTTTTTTGATTAATGTTGAAAATTATAAGAGAACACTTGTGATTGCATATATTTGTTTCATTAATCAGCCTAATGATATTTAATTCGCCTCTTTTAAATCCCTATCACCACTTTCCAGTAGGCACTCTATTCGTTACGGTATTCGTTACAAAAAGCGTGATAAATTTCTTGATGTTATCACCTTTCGTAAATTTGCACGAAAAACCTTCTCGACCACACACAGCTCTAACAACGTCGTGAGGCACCAATACGATGCCAATTGCAGAGATTGGAAATATTTGCGCCTCAAACACTCCGTGCTCGGCATCGAAAGGATAAAAAGAAAAATTCAAGTGATTTTTAAAAGGATGCCCGCAACTTCCATCGCATTATTCATGTTTTAATCATCAGATTTCTTTGAATTTCATCATTATTATTCCGCCTTAACTGTTTTAATAAATGGACAGATATATATCAAAACTCATCTTATGTCAAAGTTGTCATCCAGACCTGATCTGAGAACATACTTGTTGAAAACAAAAATACCATTGCCTTTCCGCAACTTGGAATCTCACAACAAGATTGATATAAATTTTGATAATGTGATTTATTATTTCCAGAGAAATTCTTTTTGCTAAAAAGAAATATATCTAATGATTGTTTATAGCTTTCACTGAGAGATGTCAAAGTCATAATTAATTTCCATACATTCAGAATGGGTTTCCTTTGAATTGCCAAAACTTAAGCAACTTCTTTAATGATACCTTATTCTGAAGGGTCAAACCATTTATAAAAATTGTAAAAAAGTTTCTCAACAATAAACATTTGATAGATGCAATGGTATTTGGCCTTGTAATTTTTTTTTATTAATCTTTGAATTATTATAAATGATATCATTTTAAATAATTCAATGCAATAATTGCTCATAGGCATAATTTTAAGCCGTATTAGATATGTCGTACATCTCCAAAGTTATTTTAAGCACGTTTCATAAAATCTAATCATTTGTATTTCTTTTAGTATTTAATGATTTGATGTCGAACAAATTAATATAATTTTCAAATAAAAGTTTTGGCAAACTTAGAATTAATCACACACATAGAGTTAGAATCAAATAATCTCGATTTCTCCATGTTTATATATATATATATATATAATATTTTTAAATTTTCAAAAAAATATTATATACTCACATTTGCCAATGCGGGACTAGTCAGGAAAAGTAATCGGAAAAGAATTCCGGGGGTGGTTAACGACACCAGGCTTTAATTAATGTTTGCCTCTAGTTGTCAAAGAGAAAGAGGTACTCTTTCAGCCGTGGAAGAAGTGAAAGTTGCAAGGTACAAGGATGCCTAATTGCTTTAACCTTGCTTGCGGGTCTTCATCTTTTTCAGCTCTTATCACACCAATGGCACTTAGGAACAAAGAATACAGCTAGCTGCATTACATAGAGAACATAGTAATTTTTAAATACAGCAAGAATTTGGAAAATCAACTTACAAACAAAGAAGTTACGGACGTGGAGACCTTACTTTTCTATCAAGGACAATAATATCTATCCTGTCAGAAATATTTATATGAATATTTTGATTTTTTTTTTTTTTTTTACATAAATTGCTTTGTAAGAAAACTTTTATCCATGTTATTAATATTAAATCTGGAAAAGGTTTGTAAGTTAAATTTTGAAATTGTCATGAACTATATATTTAAAAGTGGCTAATAATGAGTACACAAGTAAATATTGTAGAAATTGGCGTTGTTGTTATTTCAGCGCGTTTCACAAAAGCTACGAAATAATTCTTGAGCAATGTGGAACAATCTTGAAAAAATGATGCCGAAAAAAGTTCCATAAAGAAATCTGTTGATATAAGTCTGAAATTTTTATGAGAATGAAATGAAAACAAATTTCCTACAAAATTGACTTGAAATGCATTGAAATGTTGTACATGACACATAGACTCTCTATACAAGTATGCGGTGGCTCTCTCCTGCTAGTAGCAACTAACAACGACTGGAGTAAAAAGCGCCGAACATCTGGCCGATGAGGGATTCTCTTCTGGTTCGATTGTTATGGAGCTACAAAGACAACCCGGACTAGAATTGAGAATTGAGGACTAGAATTGTCCGGTTCCGAAGGTGGGTAGCTTAAAATCTATTGCTGTCAATGAAGTCAATCGACCTCCACCCAAGTGGTGAATACACGTAAAATCGAAATTTTCTTAATATAAGAAATGCCGTTTTTTTGTTATGCACAATAGCTCTGTAAAAATGCAAATAGCTATATATAATGATAAGCTATAATGGTTGAACTTAAATTCAAAATAATTTCACTGAAAAAAAATTTAATAGTCATAAATCTGTGGAAATAATTCATATTAGATTGATTGACGTCATGAAAATTCTTCATAATCTCTTCATCTTATACCACGTGATATACAATAATATACAAATTTCTTAATTATATCTTAAATTTGAGCTAATAATTTTAAAAGGTATTTTTTTACACCCTCGAATCACTGAAGCTGGAAATGTTTCACAACATTGAAAATAAAGAAATTCTACAGCACTGCACTTTTTCAATACCATGTATAGCAAGAAACATATACCTATTCATAATGAAAAAACCACGAAAATAATTCTTTTCATTCAAGTTTAAAAATACATTGCCTGCACCACATTTTGAATAGAGTCGACTCTGTAAAGATTTTTTTGCACACACTTCTCAAAGTTCTCGATATTTTTCTCAGGAAGGCCATTGTTTTAGTACACCTAATCAAATAATAAAAAAATGTATCACTAAATCCTGAAATCAGTGAAAAAATTGGAATAATCATTGTACCGTTTCTCTTTTTCTATACTCTTAGAACACTTTACTCTTCCAAGTCTTCGTCTGAGCTGCTTCCAATACTTTCAGTGATCTGGAAAACAAATGGAAAACCGATCGACTTTTCTTCATCAGATGAAGTTTTTACAAGTGTGTCATTGCAGTCCGAAGAGAAACTTTCGAAGAGTGATATAGCTTCTTCTTATGTTAAATCGATCGTTCAAAGCATATATGAAATGAGTTAGACAATATTCAAATAGCTGAAAACTGAAATACACATTTTGCAAATTACAAGAAATTTATTCAGACACAAAATTCTCACTGACTGTTTTACATAACACAGGAAAAGAAATATATATATAAATATATATATATATATTGGGGGGTTATGCAATCACGCGCTCTTAAAACCTGCAATGTTTTCTGTCCCTGGAATTCAGAACTGTAGAGATAATCCCTACTGGACATTCTATATGCAGCTAAAATCCCTAAGAGTCCCAACACTTAGACCACAAGATTTAAAGAAAAATCCCTTATTTTTTAAGAAACGCATGGAAAAATTCTCTCTCTTTTCGCTTCGGCAGTGTAGGCTGGCATTGCGTTATGATCTGTTCAAAAATAATTATAAAACTTTGCTCTCTTTTGCTTGAAATGGCGGAACGGTGTCTATCACCGTAAGGCTATGACCTCTCTCTCAACGATAAAGGAATATAGAAACAGAAGTTAAACTTGAACTTCGTCTCGATTTATTTTATTTAGTTCTAAATCATTATATGTATATATGTGTGTGTGTGGCAATAAAAATCAAAGATTTAAATTTATTTTGAAAACTATATCAAAGATAAAACAATTATTGTTCGATTCTTAAGCTAAAAAGTATTTGTAATAGCTTATTTATAGTATTATAGCTTATTTATAGCTTATGTATAGTATTTAGAAGCAAATTAAAATGAATTACATTAGGAAGAGCTGCTTAGTTCCAAAGGTACTTAAAAGTACCACTTCAAAAAAAAGTTTTGAATTTACTTTCAAACAGGATAAAAAGAATTGCACCTTTTTTTAAATTTACAATTAACAATAGCTCTTAAATCTTACTAGATAAGAGAAAAAAAATATACGGTGGACTTACCTGTGAATGTCAAGGTGTGTTACTGCAGAAATTTAATATCACATATCAAACTACGAGATAACGGCTAAAATCAGATTCGTCATAGCGGTAAAATATTCCTTCTTAACGATTTTCAGTTTCACAGAAGAGTTTGATAGAATATTTTGGAAATGGAGGAATTGAGTATTTTCAATCCTAATATGATTCTAGTAATCAGAGAGAGTAAGTATTTTAAAGTACTCTTGGAACATAAAGGATTAAAAAATAGGATGACTTCTTTCTAACTATATAACAACACTGAAGAGGCGCAATTAAGTATAACTATGTAACTGTAATTATTATTATTTAGAGTTTATTCATAAGGAACGCCAGTATGTTCTAACAATAACTTACATATGATTAAATATAAAGAAAAATGCTGCATATAATAAGGTGTAACTGTAGTCTAGATATTTGAAAGAATGGAGACAAATGCATACATTGGTTGGCAAGAAGTAGGGTAGAAAATATTGAGAAATATCGCTAGGGTGGATTGAGAGTGCCACCCGTGCTTACCAAAGAAACTGCACCCCATAGAGAAGAAAGATATCAGTAGGGTATCTCGGGTCGTGATACCCGTATTTGCCTAATGAAGATAAACTCCTGAGGTAAAGAGCAATCATGCATAATAGTACTTTTTAGGTTCATCATGAAACAATAACAATATATTTGTTACTTAGTGTAAAGTAACAAATTAAGGAGAGAGAGAGAGTTACACTAAATTAACTATCAAACATGGCTTTCCTATTGAAGCTTTTAATGAATATAAGTACAATATTATCTCTGATATAATTCAAAAGAAATGGGTTTAAATTCTAACGAAAGCACATGTTATAAAGATTTTTAAAATTCTATGAAAAACATCAAGATAATTTCATTATTGTTTATGGAAATATATTCCTTAGAAAATTATAACAACTTTTTAATGTTGAAATAAGCAATTGTAAATTAGAAACATCAAATATAATTACTGCTACGTATAAGAAACTTGATTATAATATGAAAAATATAAAAATACTTTTTTTTAATTCTTTAATTTCATACGACTCCAATAAAGTTTCGTACGTTAATTAATGGTCATAATACTTATATTAAAATAGCTTGTAAAATTTTGCAAAATTTAGTATAAAATACCATAAATGAATTTAACAAGTCTTACAATATTAAAATAACTATGGTATTGTTGACTATGCAAAAATAAAGAAATATTCTTTATAGTTACGATTTTAATGACCTAGTTAATTATATAGATGATGAAAATTCCATATAAAATCTTCTGGTTAATTACGAAAAATTTCAAATTAATAGATTTATTTCTTGCGACAAAAATTAAATACTTTATTAACTTTGTTTTAAAGGAAAAGTTTTTCATATTTGTATTAAAAAGTATAAGTAAATAAGAGGCGTACCTCAAGGTGGTCCTGCTAGTTCTAGCCTTGTTAATATTGATTTACACCTCCTAGAACAAAAATAATTTTATTTCGTATGATATATTGATCTTATAATCCATCAAAATAAGTGTAACTCCGATGTTAAACCTTGTCCATCTTATTTAAAATTGTTTCAAACTAATAATATTTGTTGAAACTACTTAGATATTGATTAAATAATGTTGATAGTAAAATATATGGTAATATTTATGGTAGGAGAGAAAATATTAAGTGAATTTTCCACAAGGTACATTTCAGGGACACTTATTTGTGTATCTCGATTTTTAGGGACATTATATGTAATCACATCTGATGTAACAAGTTAGTCAATAGTTCTTTTGTTATGCATGAAAATTTTAAAAAACTTCATAATATATGCCTTCAAAAATTTTTGTTAAATTTTTTAATTACTAATTTTATAATTTTTTATTACTTTTATTCTATTTGTTTATAATTTAAATTTCTTAAGTATTAACATTTTTGTCATATTTTCTCTTATTTTCTTTCAAATATTTTCTTCCCCTTTTGGATTTTTTTTAAAATTTTAACTTATGAAAGTAGATGGCATAACTTGTTTACAATTTTAATTTTAATTTTTGAAAATTGACTCGCAACCATTTTTCTAAACTCCTTTCTACGGGGTGAGAATTTTTCTTCTTGACACGAATGTATGGTTATCGCTTTACACGCTTACGCAATTATTTAAGTACAATTTTCTATCTTTCATATTCTCTTTTTAGATTTTGATATAATTATATTTAATCAATTCATGTAAAACATTTTGATTGTTCTTTTGATTTATTATTTTTACTTTTATTACAGTCATCTTTTCATTTGTTAGTTGATTTTGTTTGGTTTTTACCTGTCTTTTGTAGAGTAATTGCTTAGTAGGACAGTTAGAGCCATAATACCAGTACACACATACACAGCTACGCATCACAGCCTGAAACCTGTGGCAGCATTAAATTACTTTATTTCCATTTTCCCGAATTCTCCATAGCTTATTCTAACGACATTTCCAATTTCCAATACTTTAAAAATCCATTTTTGTTATATTTTGCTAATATTATTTTCAAAATTTTATTCTATGTTTTAGTTTTTAGTTTCAGGTTATTATATTATTTAAAAAAATAAAATTCCTTTTTTGTTTTGATTTTACATTCATATTCCTCTTAACTTTTTATTTCAGCTAATTTTGCGCAATAGTTTTTTCTGGTTCTTTTCATTCTTTCTTTTTTATTACGTATCGATCCTATTATGTTATATATATATATATATATATATATGGGGAGTAAATTTGTAGGTGGTTGTAGATGTGTAATGATTTAACTGTAATTCAATAATTTCTCTTAATAATAATTTAACTATATATTCTATCCCATTCCATAATTCAAAGTAAAAATTCATTCTTGTTTCCTGATTCCCTTCCAAATTATCCTTTTATTTATTAGATCACACCTTCATAAAATTTGGTAATCCTTTTATCCCACAATCATAAATTTGTCAAAATAATCCCTTGTCAGACGCCTTGCTTATTATGATATTCCCCCAGAATCCCTTATACTGTACCACATGTTTCCATGATGTTTTTTATAATTCTCTCCATTTTATAACGGAATACTTTGAAAATTAGAGCATCTCTTATCGTCTTGAGATTGTAACATGCACTGCTGTTAAACCGCTATAAAGTTTCTTGTTTCTTCGGTCCGGTCGGCCTATCATGCGCAGCGTACCTAAAATGAACAGTTAGTAAAGAAAATTGAACTGGAATATGACTCGCATTCCTCATTTCATATATATATATATATATTCTTTAAATAGCTTTGGAAAGAGGGGTATAGGTTTTTGGAATCAATTTTGTCACACATTCACATATTCACCAAAATTGAATCTAATATGTAGTATTTAATAAGATATAAATTCTAATGAAGAAAAAAATTAATTTAGCAAAGAAAGAGTGAATTCGTAAGTATTGAAAAACTTTTAACTACTTAAAATTCAATTTTTTTTTTTTTTTCTTTTTGGCAAAAGAGAAGTCTTTTTCGCATTTTGAGATCAAGACATCAATTAACTATGAGCTCATTTTCTTAAAACATATGATAAATTAATTGCCAAAATAAACGGATAAAGGGATGTTCCTATGACAATTCAGATGACTAAAACACTACAGCACTGGTTCATTGATCCTTTTATGCTTCCCATACATAAGTAATTCCTAGAGAAATATTTCAGGTTGAGGCGCCACCACATTGCATAAATCCAAACCACTCATCAAAAGTAGTGGTAAGCGAAATTCCTCGCTGATGAATGACTGGTATTTGCCCCGGTGATTCTTCAAGAGCACCGTTATAATTGCGATCTTTTTTTTTTTACAAGCTGTCAGTTAAGTACGAATCCGGCACCACACGGGTACGATCAGTCATGCTCAGCGGGAGTAACATTAACATCGCGTCAACCGCGCAAATCACATGACCTTTCAACGCCCACTGCCACTGGTCAACACAGCAGGGGCGTCATTTCATTCATTTTATTTATTTATTTTTGTTTTGTTTCTTTCCCCTCGCCATAACTTCTTATCCTTGCAACAAAGAAAGTAAAGAGAGAGTTACCTTCTCTCCTCCTTAGCTGAAAAAGTATTATATTTTGAGCACACAATAGCGAGGATTCCTATTTTTTAGTTTAATGAAGGCAATTTTGAGACTAATTAACGGAGAAAAGAAGTACGGACGCTTTTTATTCTTTATTTTCCTCAATGTGATGCTTGTAATGTTGTGCAGAAAATGACATAAGTCTATAAACGCTTAATTACTTATTTACTGCGTTAAAGATTGTATATCAAATTAATCTTGTAAACAGCATTTTTAGAATACCAATACCTTTTGAATATCCTATGAGAGCTTGAATACCCAATTTTATTTTGGAAAATTTTGATGTTAACTAAATAAAAATAATAAATTCCATAAACCATAGTTCCAATTATTTCCTAGCCCCGAATTTATATACCATTGTTATTCATTTTGTCTGGATTATTTCTAGATCAATATTTAGTAATTTTTAAAACAAAAAAATTCTGACTCGATGAAAGAATTCCAAAAATAGAAATAAAAAAAAAATGGTTGATCTTATTTTTTCCTCCGTATTCTAAATCAGCACAAAATGCTTGCTGTTTGTTATACAAATCGTTCCGATCTACAAAATCAGATTAAAACAAATTACATAAATATTACTTTATTTAAAAGCGCAATCGAACGAAATAGTACTATAATACTTATTGACAGTTCATATGAAAGCGTCATAAGTTGAAAGAATTTTCAAACAATAATCATATTAGGACCCATAAATGAAAATCAATGGGTTCTTGCCTCGCAAATTCCTAACAGGAAACCTTGTGTAGCAAGTACTGATGCACGTTAAATGTGTCAGGGAGAAAGTCCTTGTGGTAACGTAAGGAGAGGGGAGCCAACTTAGGGGTTGATCTTCTCATTTGGGCGTTCCTCGCGAGATATATTGAATCTGTTCGAGAAACATTTGAATAATTTCAGACATGTAGCTGGGACTGCTCAACAAAAAATAATAGAATAAAATCAATTTGACTGGAAGAAAGATTTCTCAGTTATATTAACATCACGTTAGAACTACATGAATATCAATAATTGAAAGATCTCCATACGACAACTATCAGCTACAGTCAAAGAATGAGGAAAATGTCTGCAATGAAACATCTTTCTCTTGAGTCGTTGGGAGAAATATTCAAGCCCATATGTATCTGAAGAGTATTTGAAGTCGCATCGATTATTCTACTTGGACAAAATAAATTCTAAATTCCAAAGCTTTCTGATTGCGAAATACGATATGGGACACAAATTAATGTTACCTTGTATTTTCAGTTAGATACAACCCGAGGTACAGAGATGGAAATTTTTTTTTTTTTTGCTCTTTTAGATAAATAGATCTTACCTGTCCTTGGTCATTTTAAAAGAGCAGTTATCTAACCTTTTTTGCGTGTGGTTCAACTGATTTTATCAATTTCAAAGAATCGAGGCAACTGCCGCTTATTCTGTCTGAAATATTACTGCTTTTCTTCAGTATCATTACATATAATCTAGAAAAAAATAATTTCTTAACTTTAAAGGATAGTTACAGAGTGAAAGAATAATCATTTTAAATAGCACAGAATCACGAAAGTAGAAAAAACAAATTAGTACGTGTGTGAATGAATATAAAAGGAAGAAAGAGAGGTAAGAACATTAAACAGATTAAATAGACAGAAAAATAAATATAAAGTAAAAAAAAGGCTTTTTCAATCAAGCTTTTATTTAAAGATGGACCAAAAGGTATAATTCTTTTTAAATGTGAAAGTATATATAATTTATAAGAGACTGAGGCGCTTAACTAAGAAGCCTAGGTTATAACCGATAAATTAAGTACCATAGTTACTTACTTATATATGATATCAAAATAAATATAATCTCCTCTAACTTTTATGAATTATATATTATTTTATTTATAAAAAATTAGTCTATCTTTGTATAAATACTTAATTAAAAAAATTCCTTACATATATTTAATTATTTTCCGTCTGTAATTTCAACTCAGTTGGTTGTTGCTAAGAGAAAGGTCCGAGATCCTGACCCTCCTTATATCTGTTACTGCTTGATTATACCGTAATATTGTATTATCATCAGAGTTACACGTGAATGCAAAATCACGGCTCGATAATATGATAGGAAGTGTGGGTTAAATTTTGAGTACAAATTTTGAGCTGGAACGACCAACATACATATGAATATAGCGAGTTAAATAAAAGCTTGTGAAAAAAATAACTGATGAAGGGTGTTGAGCCTGTGAGAATAAACAGAAAAAGAAAATGAAACTTGAAATAATGAACAACTGCAAGAGAACGGAACAGGTACCAGCCGAGTTTCCTTCTCTGGTAGCGATGGAAAACAGTTCACAGCAGCGAAGAACAGGTTTCTGGTAGAACACTAAGCAGGTTGCTCTCGGTCTCTTAGCTGAATTAGCTCAAAATAATGGACTGCTTTTTTTTTATCCCCAATCTCATTGAATTTGTAATATGGTGGTTGCATTTCTATCAACTAATTGTGAATAATGTTCAGCTAATAAAAAATTACGTAGTTAACCCGTTCGCTCCCAGGGTATCATGGGCGATACGCTCCCTGAGTGTCTTCTGCGAAATGGAGAAATACCAAATAATTTAATATTGATGGAGGATGGCAAGATTTTGGCGAAGGGGCTCTTTATGTGAAATTACGTGCATTTCGAAAATAGGAAACGTACATATTTAGGATAGAAATATTTGAGTTTGGAATCCCACGGTTGGTGAAAGTGTGGTTTAGCTCCAAAACTTAGCGGGATTTTGAATAATACCAAAATTGCGACTTTTTACGGATTAGCGCACACGCAAGACTATCTTCGTTTACTGGAGAACATCGCTAAATGCATGAACGAACTCAAGACGCTATGACACACATAAGACATTTTGGACATCCCGACTTCCATGACTTTTTTTTAGGATTGCAGTCACTTTTCATCTTAAATGTTTAGAAATCAAAGATCTCTTGAGGCAAGGACAAAAGTCTTATGATAGACACGATGTCATTGCGAGGGTATTTCATTTGAAAGCTAAGCACATGATGAATCTTCTGGCAAAAGGTTGTATATTTCGTGATACTAGGAGTAATTTGTATACGGTGGAATGAATTTTATCCATATTATATATATATGAGGTGACTTTTTACTAATTTTTTTTATTTTTCTCATATATTTGAAAGTTGTGGATAACCATTATTACAAACAATCAATTTCTTAAAAATTTAACTTTAGATTATCATTATCGTTTAAAAATTGAAAATTTTCTTGATATTTTACGTATCGGGTCCAAATTATAATATTATCGTCTTCCCAGCGAAGTGGGTTGGTATCAGCTAGTATATATATATATATATATATATATATATATATATATATATATATTACTATCAAACTATTATTCGGGTTCGCACTAACCGAGTAATCTATTGTAGATATCTATTCAATAATTGTCACATCACATTAATCACCAATCAATATTTCCAATCTTTCTAACCCCTAACTCTATCATTAAACTATTTCCTTTTTTAAATGCCGTCTAATCAGTATTATTCGCTACACTACAGTGCATCTAATCTAATTTATATAACTCGCGGCTCATTCACAAGAAGATGTTCTCAAATCAAATAACATCACATGGCACTCAAAGAGGGTTAGTTGAAGAGAAATGCCCGGAAGAACCTCGTTTTAAAGCGAGTCTTCTCGAAAGGTGTAAGAACGAAATCACCTCTTTTGAAATGCGAAATCATTTGAAACAGTAACTCACGATCGAATTTTCTATTTGGTGGCCCGCTGATACTTCGCGAATTCTCTTGCTGTTCCTGAACAGTTTTACACAAGTTATTCATACTAATGGTCATAATTTACGTTTAAATACAATACCAGTTTTGTAAACTGGCAACAAAATGTTTTCAGAAATAGTGGAGATATGTGAAAAATAAGTAAAATTTCAAAATGTTAGTTATGAAACAAGAAATATTAAATATGAATAGATTATCTGATTAGAACTTGTATATTTTTTCCTTTTACGGCTAATTACTTCCTTTCTACTATTAAAAATTAGGTAAAATACGAAAATAATTATTAATTAACAAGATTGTACTAACATCTAAGCTGCTAATGTTTGTATATGAGTAAAACTATGTGTGAATCTTTTATTAAAATATAGACAATTTTGTATACGATTTATGAAATAATAAATGTTATATCTATTTCAATACATTTGATATCAGGAATGCTTATAATTTTATGTTCAGAATTTCTTTAGCCTCACCCTGATGAAAAGGTCCTGTTACACCTCAAAAAGTTAAGTCTGTAATCTAATTATCCTCATTTAAGTGGTAATCATTTGAAAAAAAAATGCCGCTATTGGCTGATTATCATCCCATTAGAATTTCTCTCTCGGTGTTATTGGCGACCGTCTGCTTTTTGTCTCGAAGGAAGAATGGAAACCGCTAGAAGCGGACAAATTATGAGCTGGTGACTTTATCTGTTACATCTATAAGAAAAAAAGTACTTTTCTCACATTAGAATTGCGTGCCATGAAAATAGCCTTGGTTCCATGCATTTACCATTCTTTATTAATAAAGATTAATTCTTTTTTAAATATATTTACCAACCGAAGAAGCAGATTATAACTAGAGGAGAGTAGCAATCCTTATTTTGCATTCGGACGTATTATTTTTACTTAATGAAAATAATTCCGAATCGCATATTTAATGCAATGACTCGGCACAGATTTAATGAGAAGTTTAAGTCAAGAATATATTTATATATATTAATATGTATATTAAGAATTTATTTGCTGGACCCAAATGCCGGGCACTTCAATATTATGCATATATGCAATCGATCTCTTCTGTTATCGCTAAATCCAAACATATAGCGTGCATGCTTTCTTTGCTTCGGAAATCTAAACCACTATATGATTTATATTACCCTAAAGGATGTTGCGATTATCTTTTTAAGATAAATGTTGGGAAACTTATAATTAAAGAATAAAAATACTGCTTTGGTTTGAGCTCTTTTTTTGTTAAACAGTAGAATAAGAGCACCGTGATAGGTGTAAATATGTTCGGAAATAAATAAGATGGACATAATGACATTAGTACGTGACATAAATTAAAATCCATTCCGTTAAATAATTAGAGACATAACAATTTGAATTAGGTTTATCAGATATAATTATTCAGATCTTTATCAGATTTCTCAGAAATTTTCTAAATCTGAGAATTTCTAGTCCGGCGTGAATTAAGCAGAATGAATTCAAGATAAATATTCGAAATCGGTAAATCCATCATCACCCTAACATGTTCTTAAAAAGTAATTATTCATGGTGTGAAAATATTTCAAATAAAAATAAATCAAATTGAATCATCACTTCTGAAAGGTGAGGTGACAAAAAAAGAACAAAATCATATGAATATTTCGTCCATTCGAGGCGGTCGAAATATCCTTGAGATCTTGGAAAGAATTATACTATGTTAAAGAGAAAGAATATTTTTTTTAAATTTCCTCAACCTAATTAAAAAAAATTAATGATTATTACACATTTGACATATTTGTTATTCAACCATTATGAAATAAAAACGTATAAAAGTCAATATTACACTTTTCATTCGCAACCCATTTCATCTTCTACAAATTCAGCATAGAAATTTGAATATTTCAACAAAATACACTTTTTATTAATCAACTGTTTCCTCTTCTGAATTGGAAAACTCGAAGCCTTCATCATTTCTGAAAGAGAGCTTTCTAACACTTTTCACTTGTGGATACACCTGAGCTATGAACTATTGAATCTTGAAACTCTTAATATATATATGTGTGTGTGTGTGTGTGTGTGTGTGTGTGTGTGTGTGTGTGTGTGTGTGTGTGTGAGGTGTGTGTGTGTGTGTGTGTGTGTAGAATGGGGGTGATGAGATTGTACATCCCTGAATTCCACACTGTTTCTTACGCAAAGGGCTGGCTTGTCTAGGGAGTAATTACATTCTGATCCTATGATGATTTCGTAGGAATTCAATGATGAGGCTCAACTTGTTCCCTACTTCTCGTTTATAATTTGGAGACAGCAGAGAAAATATACAGATTAAATTATATACAGGTTATCTCCATTTGGAGTAAATAGTTTCTCTGAGACATGTAGATGGCGCATCTAATTAATCTATCACATATTGGCGATGGTAAGGCGTTGGAACTTGATCTGGCATTCGTAGCTTACTTCCGACGCGGGTAATGCGGAGGAGAAGAGTAGCAGAAAGTGGAGGAAAAGAGAGCGAGAACGAAATGTCGCTCAGTTTTGTTCTGAATATGTGTGAGCTGCACGAGCTATCATGACGCTGATTCGTAGTGCCATCTATCGAGTAACTGAAGAACTTGTTTTACAGTACATTGTGAAAAAATTAATTCTTTGATAATTAGCTGAAAATCCTCTCACACACATGTATGTATATATACACACACACATAACCTTTCAAGAAAAGAGGTAAAGTCTTTAAACATTTGTTCAATTTGTGTATCTAAACATTCATCTTCTTGAGAGATAAAAATATGGTTGATTTTACAAAAAAATAAAATTACGTGCGCATTCTCTGCTAATACCATTTAAAAAAATTAAGGAGTTACTGATGTGATACAAGTAGGAGCATCAAAGGATTTTAAATATTCGATCTTTTGTTGAGCAAACAATTCACAATCGTCATGCTTGGTTCTTTGAGTGGCCGCGGTATCTCTAGTGTGGTCATTGTTGGAACTCGCGGCTGGCGTTCTTTCCATCGATAGGTGAGTTCGAGCCCTGATTCCACCAAAGACCCGGAGAGTAATGGGTCTGATGCACGTTAAATATATCTAAGTCTCCAGTCCTTCATTGGCCTGGTAAAATCTAAAGAGGGAGTAGCTGTCGTGTTGACGCCAGTAACTGTAGTGTTGCTTCTAGTGCGACGTTAATTTCACCAAACAATCAACTTCCCCGGTGACATAAGCCAATTATTCGTAAGTATATAACCTACGCGCTTGTCATTTGCTGTAAAAGAAAATTGCTATTTTATCATTTGTTTCTTTTGAGTGGTTTATTTTATTTTCAGTTTTTTTTTCCACAAAACTAATATATATTTATGCAAAAAGCAGTATTTGTAATGATGCAATCTCGAAAAATATAATTGTGTTAGGAGTAAGTGTTATTTTTCAAACCATTCAAAAAATGCCTATTATATGTAAGTATTGAACAAATTTTCATTTAAAATTTAAAAAAAAAAATCTTTAGCAAATCTCTTCTCTGATTTACTTAGAGGAACCTATGATTTATGAACATTTTATGATGTTTCGTTTATTATTTTTTTTTTTTTTACCCTTTAATTAATAAAAGTTTCATTTTTTTATAATTTAAAATGAAAAATTGTAGAGAGGGAAGGAAATCCAATTTATATCAGAAATAAAGATATGTCCACATTTCTTGCATGCCAAGTCACTGATTGTTATACTAAAGATCTTACAGATAAGTGTGTGTGGATAGATATGTGTGTGTTAAGTAGATAAGATAAGTTATCCTGAGAATATGGAAAAGGGAGTACATGGACCTCTGTTATAATGAACCATCTGAGAACCCATTGAAATGTTCACTGTAACCGAAATATTTGGAAGTAAAATGCACTCAACTTTGCTGAAACATTGAAATGTCTCGTGGCATGTATATATATATTCTTTCTCTTTTTCAAGCATTATATTGTAACACCTAAAGAAATTAACCAACCAACTTTCAGGCGCTTTTTAACTGCAGCTGTCACCTTCGCTTTGTAAAGACGCGCGTATGGTCTAGCATCTTAAGTCTCTAATAGCAGAATTTTGGGGGTTCCCTGTTCTGGCGTATATAACCATTGTTCGTTCTCTTTTTCTTTCATTCGCACTAAACGTTGATCATCTCTTATTTGGCCCTCTTTCTTCTCTCGCTTCCTGCTTTCCTAGTGAGCCTGTTTCTTATAGATTTCTGAATTGCTTCAGTAAACTAAGTGAAATTTGTTATGGACTCATTATTTCTGCGACTTCCAGACTACATTGGGCCAACAGTAAAATATGAAACGTTCTCTAAGATTATATGTATATATATATATATATATATATATCTGTGTGTGTGTGTGTGTAATGATTTAACTTTTAATTCAATAATTACTCTAAATAATAACTTAACCTTCTATTCTATTTCATTGCCTAATACAAAAGTAAAGAGTTCATTCGTATTTCCTGATCCCCTTCCAAAGTATCCTTTTATTTATTACATCACGCGCTCTTGAAACTGATTAATTCTGCTTAAAACAATTATAAATCTGTCAAAACAATCCTTTAGATTCCCTGTCTATTACGATATTTCCCCAGAAATCCCTCCATTCATAACACGTGCTTCTGGCGTTTCATGGTAATTTTCCCTGGTATAGAAACAAAAACACAAAAAAAACGCTCTTTCTCTCTTCTCTTCTGCTCTACTCTCCTTTTCTGGCTGTCTAATGATGTAACCAACTGCTTAGTGGAAATGGTTCCTCTCACATCTTAAAATAAAAGTTCTGTGAAAATTCAATACACCTCGACTGTTATTTGATATTATGTTACATTTTAAGCCGGTAGGATCATTATATTACTAAAGTCGACAGGATATGTTACATATATATATATATATATATATATATATATACACTATTGCTATGATTTTCCCAAAGGTTTATTTAAAGAGTGGGATGTGTGTAGCGGATAAGAAAGGTTGATTCATTGAAAAACGTCGTAGAAGTAGAAAGAGCGATATTTGAGATGGAAGTTGAGGAGCGTTTTTTTTTCGGGATCCTAATATGCAACTGTATTAACCTTTGAAAAATTGGAAAAAAATATAAGTGGAAAGGAAATTGCAGCTCATTATAAACAAGCTTTCTTTTTCCTTAGAGCTCATTATAAGCGTTTAAAATAACATTAGTTAAATATGAATTTGATTGGGACTAGCGAAAACGTTCACTATATCCTGGCTTCACAATAAAGAGGTGCAAAGGTACTTGTTTCAACACAAAGGGCGGAAGAAATTGGATTTGGATTCATATATTTTGTAATCGAATTTCCGTCTTTTCTCTTTTAGTGTTTCACAGATGTCAAGTCTGATGGGTTGAGTGATCCGGAATTCGACAGAACATTTCACAATGCAATAGCTTTCTTCATTTCTTCTGAGGCTTTAGCCGATTTAACCTAACAGAAAAGAATGAAACAAAAAGGGTTGATGCATATTTAATCCATGAGGGTGTCAAAATTCTCATGTGACGTGGGTTTGATACTTAAAGAATGAGGTATTAACTCAGATGTCGTCTCTTTCTCTGACCTTGAAACTAGATAACGAGATTCATCACTAACAATAGCTAGTAAAACTTCTAAAAGAAAAATAATGACTCACGGTTGCCGTTTTATTTTACAAATACATGCAACAGATATTTTTCTAGCAATCAGGGTGTCTTTGTTCTTAATTTAAAGATTTTAAAATTATTTTACATCTTTATTCAAATGTAATAAAAGTTACCATATATAATATTTTTTGTATTATTTACATATTTCTAAGCCTTAAATACTTATGATTCAAATTAAAGCAGAGCTTATACCTTTGAAACTCTTTATTTTAACACACGTAGCGATGTCCGGAAAAAGAGATATTTATGTAACTTTTGCTGGCTTATTTTAACTGATACTTTAATTGCCATAATATCTATTATTGTCATCTACCAGACAAATTTCCAATCTAATTTAAAAATCTACGCTAGATATGGATTAAACATATACCTAGAAAGCCATCAAATGATAACACAAGAATTGTGCTGACGTGGGCACCAAATCGAAACAGAATGAGAAGACCAAAGGCTGTATGGCACCATATGACAATACATGAGAGAAATTCATTTGAATGACCGAGTCGGGGAAGTTCTCGGGAGGCAGTGTCAGAACGAATTAAATGGCGCTCAGTAGCTGTGACATCATGCACCAGATTGGTATGACGAGAATTGAAGATGGTAATATATATAAACATAAAATTTAATTCATTTATTCTTATTTCTTGAGAGAAATACATGATTTAATTTAAATTATTATTCTTTTATATGGAAAAATAAACTACTTCTTTTACATACACACCTCAATTGCAGCTGACTGATTCTATTCATTGTTGAATAAGAAAATGTCTACAATTTCTATTGTGATTCTTCGGTTATCATAACGAGAGTGTGGTGCGTCATGACTTGCTTTGTTCTTAAATTTTATTATTGTCACACTTCTCATTTCAGTCAAAGAGATTAAATGATGCTCTTTCCTGCTTTGAAATAATTTATTTTTCAATACAATGTCTATCACTGAGCACTGGATTAAATATATTCTAATTCAAAATAGCCAAAAATGAAAGCTTTGAAGAATGAAGTAACTGAAACTGATTATAGGTAATAATAAAAATATTTGTATGACGAAATGTAATTCTTTTATAAATATGTCAACTGATTTATATGTATCGCTGTTTATTTGAAGTTGGAGTTTTTAATTTCAGATTTCTTTATTTGCTTATCAGAAGATTGTTATAATCTTAAGAACTTAAGAGAAGAGCTTAAATTTTGGTACATATGCTTTTTTATATATATATAATAAAAACCAATATTTTTTTAAACAAATATAATAGAAAAATATTTTGTAGCTGCTAAGAATTTGATCCTAAGAAATTGGCTATCATTGAATTGAATAAAATGTTCTTATTTTAGCAATGGCTTATGATTTTTCTTAAAACTACAAAATTTCAGAAAATTCTTTAAAACTGTGCGTAAGCGACAACATTCTCATTTATAAGCAAACTTGAGGAATTCAAATGAGATAAAAATTTTCTTCAAGGAAATATCTACTTTAAAATTGAGAAAGGAAAGTGTTTACTTATTAATGATCCTTATTATCGAGATAAAATAAGCTTATACAATATAAATTCTTCAGATTTGTTATCAAATAATGCTTCAACTTATTTTTAAAAGTATTTACTATTCTACTTCATTGATAAATTAAGAGAAATTTAACAGTTTATTTGGAATATATTAAAAATAAATTATAAAGAATGTTTTATTGAAGAGAATTACATAAATTTATAAAACATTCAGAATTATAGAAGTTCTATTATAGAAGATTTTAAATAGGCATAATTTGTTGATTTTTTTTTCTTTTCGTTTCTTGTAAAACGTTCATTTCTTTCTATTGTAAAAGTAATTTTATTAATAATCTTTTGATTTTCCACTGCGATTCAAACATTGGGGTTGATAAATCTTTAAGCAGTAATTTAATACTTTATTGTTGTTTTGTTTTAAATTTTACGTTTCCCCTTTGAAAATTAATAAGATTAGTATTCTTGTGTATAAAATAGCTACCGTTATCCTGGTTTCAATTCGGAATTTATATATATATATATATATATAAGTACAATTAAAATATAAGTTATTCATAACTATTTAAATTTTTTAAGAATAAAAAAAACATAAATATATATATGATTGATTCATAGCTATAAATAATAATCAATAATTTTTTATGTTCCCAAAATATAAAAATATTTGTAACAACAAAAATATATCAGCGTTAAAATAACAATTCATAAAGCTATTTATGTATCAGATGGAGGCTATTTAATTAAACGACACAACCACTTATTGAGAACTTATTTCCACAATATCAAAAAGGGTCATCTGAGAAGGTACCTCTCTCTATGTATTACACACTTTAATCATTGTTTGTCTGAATTCTGTTCCCATTGGTTATTAAAGGAAGTTACCACCGAATTTCAAAATTTGATGAACTGTACAACTTACGTATTAACTGTATTTTAAGTATTATTAACGTATTTATCGTAAAATACAATAGAAATTAATTTAACAGTACTCTATTCTGATTTTCATTACTAATCGCATTGATAATAAAATTAATCAAGCATATTTTTATGAAATACCAAGAGGTGTATTTATTTCAGTTCAGTTGCTAATTAAGCATGCTTCTATTCTCAGAGCACTAGGTAAACGAGTATATTACATCATTTGAATATCGAACATTACGAATCAAGCATATAAATGTCTCATGCAAGACACGCTTTTCCTATTGTAGTGGAAGAAGATTCATTATATACTTGTATTTCTCTTATTGCTGATACAATGGGTATTTAAGGAAATACACGAGGTACTTATATCTATATAGTGCAATCTTAAATTTCCAAGTATAACTGCAAACACAAGATTTAATCAACATGATTATTTTTTCAAGATTCAGAATAAAAAATTTGGTATCAAGGTTATTTACTCTTAGTTTACCTCAGCAGAAGTTATAATTTATTTTCCTCATTTAATCAGCAGTAGGGATCATAAGTATTTTGTCGATGACAAATATTCGAGTATTTCCGAAGTACTTTCCGAAGTCATACTAAATGAGCATTCTTTTCTTAAGAGAATATTTTCCATTAATTTCTTCATCGCTTTTTCCCCGTGATCTTCAGGTGTGCTTTAGTAATCGTTACCTACAGTTTGACAATCGTTCAAAGGAACATATTAAACGAATCGTGAGCTAGTTTATTCCAAAAGACAGAAATTATATCAAATTTCATCACTGTTCAGGAGAATTGTATATGCAAGCACATAAAGTAAAGGTCCGAGTAACAAGAAAAGAGACCAACACTCTTTCATTACGAGAAAAACATTTGTATTAGAAATATAAGGAGTCACAAGTACATATGATATGCAAAGTAAAAGTGGGGAACTAAGGCAAAACCAATATCATCCATTTTATATAACAACAAGTGCATGCGATGCAGATAACATAAGTTACGTGCATGTGATGAACACAACATCGATTGAGATTACTCACGAGAATATCGATACGCAACTGGAGAGACGAAAATAGAGAAGGATCGCTAGGATATCTAGGGGAGGACTTACCGAAGACAGCAAATCCCTTGTGAAAGAAAAAAAGACCAAGAGAATGCCTAGGGGTCATTTTACCCATTCTTGCCTGAAGGAAAAAGACCCTGAAGGGGAACAAACATAAGTCTTTGTACAAAACTAGCAAACTATGTTTGAGTGGAACGCCATTCCGAAGCTTTTTTGATCAAAATTTTTATATAGAAAGGTTTTAAATATATATAAAAGAAATAGATAAATATTTAAAACGATGTAATTGTTAATTATATGTTTCAATTACCTCATGTTTTAACAATATATTATGCTTCAGTTGCAATAAATAATTTTTTTATTCGAAATATTCCGCCCTTCCATTTTTAAGAAACCAAATCTTGCGTGTATAATTTGCAAAGTGCGATCTCCACGTTCTAATAAAAAATATATTAATATCCCGTAATTTACTCCAACATTATGTCAGACAGCCTACCTAAATCAAGAGGAAAAACATTTTAGATAAGAAATTAGCAAGATAGTTGGGAATATATGGAGCATTAAATTGGTTAGGAAAGTACTCATATGCAATTAAGTATTTGAAAAATTAACTAAAGTTAATTGCTCATAGGAGCAAAAAGCAAGCCTGCAATGAAGAATACTATGCAGTGAAGACACAACGAGTTTAATGGTGAAATTCTAACTTTAGTTATTCGCACGCACATAATTACCTGAGTAAATCTGTAATAAGGCATCTGCATATCTGTCACCTGTGTAATAACAAAATAATTACATCATCATTAAGGACAGGAAATTGCAAAATGTTTTAATGAGCAATTTCTTTTCATAGCTGGCTTTTTCTAAATTGCCCTAAAATATCTCTCTGCGAAAAAGCATGTATTTTCGATGATTAATAATATTAGCACTAAAAAGGAGTAATTAAATTTATGTTAACACATACTCATACGAGTCTTTTTCTAAGCTCTCACTCAGCAATTTGCATTGAAAGAAAAAAAAAATTTTTTTCTTCAAAAAGGATATTTATTATGGGTCGCTCTAATAACAGCTACTCTTCATACCCAAGATTAATGCAGACGATAAAACGAAATATGCACCTTTATAACTGATTATATATGTGGCCAGTTAATTCCGATAAGGAGGTCAAGTTTTGCCTTTGAAATGGTAGCGGAAACTTTTATCAACTTGGTTAAAATCATTAAATCACAGAGTGACTTGACAGTTTCAACTGTTCGTGTTTTCACGTATATTTAAGCTTCAACAAACCAGATACTACAATGATTATTCTACCATTTTAGTATAGATAATTATATCTTGATCGTTATTTATTGCCCGTCGAAAATATGATACGGACCACCAAGAAATTAAACACGCAACCTGTAATTTAATATTTAGGGCTTGTGGTCGAGATTTTCACAGCGAACACTATAAATTTTCAAAATTGTTATATGAAAATGAACGTATTGTTATTAGGAAAAAAAACTTGAGTTTTTTTCCTTCAACATTTAGATAGAATAAGGAAGGATGTCTTTTTTCTTTTCTAATGGTTTCCAATCATATTTCTAGGATGACTTGGGATTCTCATCAATAACTTACACCCTAAGTCCATATATCTTCTATGTAGTAAAAAATGAGTTAATGTGTTTTAATGGAAAATGTATTGCTTCTAACGATAACGGGGATTTATAATCGGATTAAAAGTAATTGCAGATTTTAACATTATAAATTTTTACTTAGATAGAGATCACATATATTTCAGTTAATTACAGGATAAAAAGAAGTGCTTGATTCACCAACAAGAAAAGCTTGAAGTGATTTTTTACAGAGTGTATTAATGTTTAGTATAAATACTATCACAACATGGCGCCATTCATTTATCTTGGCCCCTCAAGAGGGGATGGCTGAACCTAGGATGAGGTACCCTAGAATCCTTTCTTTCCCATGGTTTTTTTTGTCTTTGGTAAACACGGGGGACGCACCCCCAGGACATCCTGCAATCCTTCTCTACTTTGACCATCTTTCATGCAACCAAATGTTTACCCTTTTTCCGTTTCTAACATCCAGTTGCACATGTGTGGCGCAGAACAGTCATATTATTTTGTTCTAGAGCTATATATCCTAACCGTCACTCAAATACATTTTTTTTAAATTTTAATTCTAATTAGTAACAATATCTTTATGAGTACAGATATCTAATAATTCTAATTTATTGTATTAATCAGGTGCATTGCATGAATGTAGTCGTTTAAAGGGATTGCGAAAAGAGTCATGTCTAAGAATGATTTGAAGATGATTATGAAAATTTAAGAGACTGGAGACTTGGTTGTACTGTCAGGAAGAGGGCGGAAACCCCCTCTTTCCGGAAAGCGGTTGCGAAAGAAATTGTCGAAGAAATCGCTACTGCTGTGGTTGAAAGAGCCTCCAGTTGCAGCTAATCTTCATCAAGTGCTCGATCGGTGTCCCGAGAGTTGGCGATTCCTGGTTGACCGTAGGCAAAATTCTGCGATTCATTTTAAAATGGTATCCGTACGAGATCCACGAAATGCAAATACTGCAACCTCAAGACCACCAAGCACGTTCTGATTTTGTTTACCGATTTTTGGCGAAAATAGAAGTTGATTACTTGGGCCTATGGTCCGATGAAGCGTACTTTTCTTTAGATGAAGCTGTGAATAATCATAATTGCCGCATATGGCGGACTTCACCTTCTAATGTACTGCACCAACAACCACTGCATTCTGATTACGCGACTGCTTAATATGGATTTATTACTGATTTTATTCTCCAACTGTTTTTATTTGAAACTCTCACTCTTCAAGGTCCAAAAACGTTCTCCGTCACGAGTGCACAGTGCAGTGAACTTCTTCGACAGTAGGTCATTCCTTCCTTACAAGAACGGCAATATTTGCAGATCACTATCTTCATGTAAGATGGGGCCTCTCCCACCCCCTTCCGGTTGGGCGCCACATTAAAGAACTGCTTCGAGCTAAGTTTGGCGAGAATCGTGTAACACACAGAGCTTCTCTAGATGCCTGGCCTCCTCGTTCACCCGACTTAAATCCCTGTAATTTCTGGTTGTGAAAATTCCTAAAAGAAAGTGTATATCGTTTTTTTTCCGAAACATACTTTCTCCTATGCCGACTAACCAATCACAGCAAGTAAAACCCTAACCATGCATTCAAAACTCAAATTCTGTTAGCAGCGAATTAATTGCTCGAGAGAAATCAACAAAGTTAATTTCACAGAATTGAGAGGCATCATAGAAGCTGTGTGTTTCGAATGCCTGAACCTTATACTTTTTTAAAACCTAAATTTGGATTAAGTGTTTAACTTTTGATGTCCTCAAATTATAATGTTTTTATGATCACCTCATATTTTAAATTTTACATTCAATTCTTACCGGTAATATCTTAAGTTATCTTTCATAAAGCTGCTTTAAATTTTAAATTAATTATCAATGCTGTATTGAAAACTCTATGTTCCTTCAGATAGTGAATTTTTTAATTAAAATCTTGTATAATTGATAATGTTTAAGAATTATTAAATGAATATATAATCAAGGCATTTCTTGGAATATATCATCTAAAAATAATGTTATACCATTTCTTTGTATCCAAATATTTATTTCTCGCTTTCATTTCAATATCGGAACCTATAATTATTGTCTACTTTAATATTTTATTGCTTGCGTCATTTTTAATATTTCATTTAATAATTTGATTTTCATTGCAGAATTGATTTCTTTCTTTCTTTTTGATGCCAAATGTTAGCTTTTTTTATACTTTAAAAGCTCTATGTTTTTGACTTAGGTTACAAAATGGCGGCAGAACAAACAAAAACTTCATCGGAGAAACAGTCAATTTATTTCAAAAGTTTTAAATTAATCATTCAACAAGCGTTGGAGTTTTTGTGGGTTCATTTTATCTAGTCTATAAAAGAATACATTTTATCAAGTCTATATTTTGAGGGTTCGTTTTATCAAGTCTGAGAGAAAGTGCTCTCAGAATTCAACGCTTTTTTTAAGATGCTTTTGTTTTTATAGAACAATACATCGGGGCGTGGGGGCCTGGTTGGTAAGAGCCTCAACTTAGTGATTGGAAGATCGCGAGTTCCACTCCCGCGCCGTCCGAAGATCCATCGTGTACGTTAATGGCAGCTGGTGCGTGTTAAATGCAGTCGTGGTTGCGAAGTCCTCCAAGTTCCCATACAAATTAATACTTCTGGGGTACTAGATCAGGGTTGTACCGGAACCTTGATCTGGATCTAAAATTCTGAAATATCTGCGATGGCGTTGCCATCTTTTGAAGCAAAAAGTAGGACTTCTTCCTCTAGAGCCTCGTATCTAATGAAGTCGCAACCCTCGAATCCTTGTCATGACTTGCCTTGTAATTTATGGGTTCATAGACTTGCTATGATGATACTGTCCAGCAAAGTGATATAAGCAACATACATTTGAGAAAACGGCTAGAAAACAAATCTTTAAAAAATTTCCATATATTTGGAAACCGAAAATATTCTAACATGGTAACTAAGATATTAAAACTCAAATAATTTAAAATATAGTACAAATTTATCACATAATTATTTTAATTTCTTTTAATTGTAATGATAGACGCTTTGATGTAATAAGCAGGACCTAGTCTCACTTTTTTTCTGCAATATGGACCTCTATAATAAGCCAACATTATTAAACAATGAAACTAATCGTAGGTTCTTAATTAAACTAAAGAAAGACGTACATCAAATTTTGGACTAAATAAGTTTATTACTAAACACAGAGCAAATAGCGTAACTCATCAAAGACTTACCAACTGAGAGAGTGAAGAACTTGATTGGGAGTCTCTCATTCGACCGAATGGGTGATTGACAAAAGTCAGAAAAAGCGACGCAGGCCTCATGCCAAATCCATTTCACACAAGCGACAAAAACACCTTCAAGTTGTCGCCCAAACCTGTTGGAGGGATGCAATGAGGCGACAAATATCACTCAACTGTAACAATTGTTTTAACCTTGACTTTGCACCTGAATTCCGAGGGAATTTGTCATAAAGGATACTAAGTCCTAAATGGGGTTCTTTCCCATTCCCCCTCAAAGCGTACTATAATTGATCCTATAGGGTCTCCTCCGAAGATAGAAGTTCGAATTGCCTTCCAAGGTTAAACGAATTCTCCTAGAAAGGGTAAAAAGCATTCCACACCGGAAGTTAAAAACCTCTCATATATTGAAATTCTCTCTAGCAACCTTCTTACTTGTGATCACAGTCCTGTTCCAATTTACCAGCAATCCATCTTTGACTTGAATCTCACTCTCCAAACTTCCACAACCTGTCTCGCGAAAGTGATAGGTTGTAAACCGAATTCGATAGAAAATGCAACATCTTCCTCTTTTCCACAGGTTTAGCTTAAGTGGTATCAAAATTTCAACCCACATCCCTCCAAACACCAGTATACAACGATACAACAAACCTGCATAGCTTCTTATGTAAAATAAATTAGAAGCATTTTAGATATGTAACTGCATTGATGAATGACTTGAAAAATATCAATTAAAGTCGAAACTTTTTTTCTTTTTGCAAATGGGTAAGTGCATTTCTTCCCATACAAATCGAATGTTTCAAATTAAAAAGCGTCTTTTTTGTGCATTTATATTTTCAGCAAAAAATTGCAAATCATTTTATAACTATATTGCTTAGGTAAGAAAAGTAATAATGAAAAGTAAAGTAAAAGAAAAGGGATGTTCTAAACCAATTCTTAAATGATGGAATAAGATTCATTAAAACGTGTAAATATGTACGTTTTTTAGCCATATAAAAACAAAATCACTGCAAAATTGTATGTTTCGACCAATTGTTTTGATTTTACATTTTGCCTTGCAAATGTTCTTAAAAATTGATGTACCAAATTTCATTAAAAATTATGCATCTATTATTAGGATGTTTAATTTTCGTAACAAAATTTTGTTGAATCAATCAAATTGTTGCAAATCGAATATTTGATCAAAATAGTCGGACTATGTTGATACGCAGTTCAGTAACAAACGAATCTCCTTTAGACACAGTTTTACTATAGCTCCCTCGATAAGCAACCACTTGAGGTATTCTTAATGGTCGTTGTGGCATCATAATTCTTTTGATTTTTATTAAATTCCGATTAATATTTTGTTCGAAGGAAATCGCAATTTTCTGTTAAAAGGAGACATTTTATTGTGGGTTTTTTCACGTTATTTTATATACATTGAATGAACAAATAAATTAAGAGACACACAGTAATAATGAATTGGTTCACATTTAGCTATGAGTACAGACGATATTTTGGTAAGGACTCAAAAAGTTGCTGTTACCGTTGCTGAGAAATGTAGGTTCATGCTGACATAATGGTAAGTTGGGTCAGAATGGATGGTGGCGTTTCAAAGCTTTAAAGTAATATTTGGACTTCGTCCACAAATGCTCGACAGGACTGAGGTCAAAGAACTTAACTGACCTTGGAAGCAAGCTGCCCGTTCAGAGTTGTTTCCACAAAGATATCAAAAGATCTATTATACTTCAGGAAAACATTCCTTGAAGTATGATTCTACTACCACCAGCTTAAATATTTATCATTTGACATGAGGGGTTCCAGAATTTGTGCTGTTTCTGCTATATTTTGATACTGTCATGATGGAAACGAGGAAATAAGATTCATCTGACCAGGACTTTCTTCCTGTTTTCAGGTGACCAATTTCGTCGATCCTGACCCTAAAACAGGTGCCTTTTTTCAATTTGCTATGATACCAAAGGCACTCTTGACGGTCTCGTACTGCTAAAGTCCATCTTGTGCTTTGGGATATGCTTTGAGATGCCTCTGCTTTGAATTCATGTGTAATGTGTCTCGTTGTTTCCCTTCTGTTTCTGTGAGTTATGCACTCTACTCGTTTTCCACCTCTCACGTTCACCAGCTTTTATCGCCAAGAAAAGACCTTATTGCTTGAAGTTTTTTTCCCCTCAACTACCACTCTCTGAACACCCGAAGTACTGTTGGGCGAGAAAATCTTAAATGAGTCGTCGTTTCAGCGAAGCTGGTACTAGTTCTTAATGGACTAACGACCACCATCCCTCGTTCAAAGTCATTTAAATATTTTGACTTACCTATTTTGACATTACTTTTTGTGATAAATGTTTCGTCCAAAGTTGAGCATTCCTTATAGTAGCAACTCTGCGTTATCACTTCTCACTCTGTTTCAAAGTCGGACTTGTTTACTTTCAAATAAAGAGTGTGTCTAATTTTTTGGCCACTCAGTGTATATGAATCACCATTTCTCTGAAAGTGAAATCTTCTAGTTTGGATTATTATTATTATTATTATTTATAAGAAATTATTTTTTAAGGCCTCGCGCTATGAAGTTTGGTCAGCAATTGATAATGATCAGTCAGTAATGAGGGCAGGAATAGTAGAATATATTATTCAAGATGTTCTAGGTGTCAGATAATGAGGAAGAAGAAGGTGTACCAAAGTAGAATCCAATTACACGTTCTAAGGACCTCAACGCAACAGAGATACTGAGATTAACAAGTATCTCGAATAAAGGTGCAGCAGATAAGAACAGCCATGCTAGAGATATTAAGAAGAAACAAAATACCACGAAAAGCAATCACTCATTGAGGATTGGTTGATAAAATAATAAACTTAATTCTCTTTAAATATTTTAAGCATTCTCTTATTAAATATTGTTTGTATATATTTTTTTTGTAGTAGCCGGTTAGGTGTCTTTCATATTGTAAAAATAGCATACATGACCATAAATGTATATTAACGAATTAACAGTTAGTGTGTAATTTAACGCAAATGCTCGTTTCGCAGAAAATTCATATGAATGTCGTAAATTATATTATCGCTCATTATATATGAATACAAAAAACCTCACCGTTTACTTAACTCGCGAATAAGTAACCCTGGGATCCCAGCAACCGCGTGTTAACGAAGCCATTGTATTTTCATAAATCTAAATTTGAGTAACTTTAGTGATTATTTCCTCGTTTTCTGTGTTTGTTGAAAAAGATAACTAAAACTAAAGAAACAGAGTTTCTCATTATATATCGAAAATAATTCGATAAATATTTTCTTCTCTGAAAATTTAAACTCTCCTGCTTTTTCTTTTAATTTTTTTTTTTTTTTAAAAAAAAAAAAAGACCGGGGTGTTTTTTTGATGCAATGATTTTTATCGTAACTTCGTTCTTTTTGATGTATTTAAATCTTCAAAGTACGTTTCCACTTAATATGCTTTTTTCCCACGCTATAAAATTATATTCTCTGATGCGTTTATGCAAATGTCAGATCAATTAAATTTAAAATTGTAATTGATTTAATTTTTTTTAATTCTAAGCTAATATTCTCTACTAAATTATATGCATTTTTAGAATTTTTGAACATAGGACCTCGCAAAAATGTTACTTGCTTTACGAAAAAAATATCCTTGAAACACTATGGCTAAGTATCTTCTCAAATAGTTTATTAATAAAATTATGATACCATACAAACACACTTTAAAGACTCTCTCTCTTTCTCTCATGTATGTTATTTTATACAGCAAAATATTTTTTCAGAGAGCATATTTTAATGTACATTTGTTCATTTAAAAAGGAACGAAAATGCATAAATGAGGCTTTTACATAAATAAGGTCTCCTACCATTTAATGCTTGAAAGAACGTTTTTAAATTACATAAGTTGTCTTTTGTGTTACAAAAATTGGCAAACCAGATCTTCATTTTGAAATTTCATAACAGATTTAATTGTATATCTGGTAGTACATTCAATAACGGGAAGAAACAAATGTAGCGAGGCTCTCGTTTATAATGTAAAATTTTACTTTTTGCACTCTCTGAGACAAATTGCTGTGAATGAAGACCAGATCACTTTTATTCTTATTGTGATACGACACCACAAAAGGTGCTCTTTTTCAATGCTTCAATAAATACGAGGGATATAGTAAAGTTTAAATTATTACTGAGAAATAACCGAGATAGATGGATAAAATTTATTCTACATATTAATATATTTATATATACGTCATTTTGTAAATTACATTCATTCGTGTTTATTTTTTTTTTATTTCAGAAAACTGTAGATTGAAGTAAACCATTGAATAGTAGAGCGAAACCTATGTACAGTAGTCTTAAGGTTGTAAATAAAAGTTAAATTTCTATCTTGCTTTATTTTTTAGTAATAATTAAAGTATTAAATACTGAAGAGGTCATTTGATCGTAATTCAAAATCACAAAACGTAATTTATGGAGACAGAGAACTTTGTATCCGGCAGTTGGAAGATAAATAAGACCCCGAGGCCTATTTTATTACAAAGTTTTAGAACAAATACTGAACAATTTGTTAATTTAGCGTGACTACAAAGGACACTAATAAGAATTTTAAATCACACTTAAAACTAGACAATATTTATTTCATCTAAGTTTGCTTCCTGCTTTAAACTGTTCATCGTTTTGAATCCTGATACAATATTTTATCATTCTGAATTAGCATTTAAATTCCATTAATTACTTTATCGGGAAACAATTGTAATTTTTTTCACATAATTATAAATTCATGCTAATTTTATCTCATTACTTTTCAGTTGTCTGATTACAATTCATAAGATAATTGCCAGGTAGGCTATATAAAATTTCGTTCGAATTCCTTTTAAACAATTAAAAAGCAGTTTATATGCAAATCTAACATTCCCTGATTATACATCTTTCTAAGTATCTCGTTGAAAGCTTCCGAATTGCCACACATTTGGTTGTTTCTTATAACAAATAACTGACAATGCATGCGTTAAACATCTTAAATTTATGCCAAATAATACATAAAAAAATACATATGAAATTCTAAATTCTTTAATTATATGAATTACAGATTATTTAAATGTATACTCTCAAATTATTAGCTGACATTTGCTTTTTTTAATACTCGGAACATAATTTAAATATTAAATTACAAATAATAGACGAAAATGTTATTTATATGACAATTCAACTACTTTGCATCATATATAAATCATATTATTATCGTACGATTAAAAAAGTTTTTTTTTCTTTTTGGTGTTAATGATTAAACCCTGATATTCATCCCGATATCGAATTTTCACGGAATTTGAAACTCGCCAACAGATTTGATATCATAATTTAGAAATGTCAAATTACCCAGACTAATGACGAATTTAAATATGTATACCTTCAGTTATTTTTCAAGAATGAAATTCTTAATTTTACGTTGTAAGTTGTCAAAAATTATGCATCCATCATTAAGAAAACATTCAAGTCACGAAAAGTTTGTGACTTATATTCGCGGTTAGATCACGATAAATGTCTCATTACTAAAATATTAATCTTACAGCCGGAATAACAATTAATCATTAAGCTCTGCAGTAAAAATATTCAAGGTCGCTTTCTGGCGATTGGTCATAGAACAAAATTTGTTTCAGTGTAATCTTTTTCTAAAGAAGTGAAATTTTACTAATTATAAATCCAGAATCGGTAATTTAAAGTATAAACATGTTTTTGTCATTAAAAAAAATGAATTATTTTACTTTTTTTTTGTTCTATCCTCTCCAATAAGAATTAACTTTTATCTTGTATTTATTAGTGATACAATAACTTGAATTATTTAACTTTAATTAGCAAAAGTTATAACATAAATATTTTTCTCACTCATAAAAGTTCATTTTTAAAAAACTCATTGGCCATTTTACACATTTAAAATCAAATAACATATAAAGTCGCTATCCATGTGAGCCTTTCTATCCTCCATACCAGCGTTTCCAATTAATTGGGCCACGGCGAGATATTCTCGTTGAAATGAAGAAAAGGCAATCTCAGAAATAAGATTTTATTTGTGTTTATCATCCGGCCACAATCTGAGTCGGAATTAATTGACCTATTAAAGTCATGAACGATAAAATAAAGATCGAAACCGAATTAATTAATTAGTGAAAAAATTAACATCAAATTTCAAATGAGTTTTTTTAATTATAATTTCTAAAATAATCTTAAAACTGGATGTTGAATGAAACTATCTTCATTTAAAATATATATGCTATTTCAAATACCTATGCCCGAAAGAATAAACTTTGAAAGTGAAATGAAAGGGAAAGCCATTATCAAACAATAGAAATTTTACGTGAGTAATGACTTAACTTTGTAGCTATGGAATAATTCTCAAACTGAAACATTTTTAAGTTCATTTTGGGTAAACCTTTCAATAATAATGGTATTAAATAAATTGCATTGTAAGTTTAATAAGATTTGGAATATGGTTCGAATTTATTGTCAAATGATAAATAAAACTTTTTACGGTGGAATGGATGGGAGCATCATTTCGGTTATAGCAGTTACGACCGAACCTGAGAATTGCAGGTTTGACTGATCCATTGTTTATTGACGTCCAACTTAGAAACAACACGAGGACAATTGACGACGGACTTAGTGTTCAGGAACCTAGGTCATGTAACATCACCTGTGCTCTTTGACATCTCCTCCCTCTCCCACATCACGCCAAAGAGAAGATTAGGAGCTTCAGCAGATTAAAAGAGAATCAGCCACACTACACAGCAGGCCTTTAATGGATGGCATCAGGACTCGAACTCATTACTCGACGCAACAACGCGACCATTAACATTAGTTTGGAGTGGCCTTTTGAGAGTTCAAGCGAGCACTCGCCATTTGGCGTCCGTGCCACGTGTTCTAAAATATAACCATAATTACTAATTCTAAAGTCAAAATTGTTTTGTTAACTCTTCATATTTTGTTTTTTTCAACTACTTCTATTTTAAAATAAAATTATTTTCCGTTTCTTAATATAAACATGTAATTTAGGACGATATAAAAATACGATTAATTTTATAATAATTTCGAATAAGAACCCAAACTGTACAATTCATTTGCACGTTAAAGGTAACCTGGTCAGAGAGCAAAATCGTCAGGATGAAAGAGAAACTACTAAAAAATTTTAGGAGGACCGAATAGCAACAGGGAACAAGTAAGGTCAAGGTCAGCCTAGGAAATGTGCGGTAGCTCCGTAGTTAGAATAATTTTTTCAACACTTCTTGCTACCTAACACTTCAGATAAGTTTGGAACAAGTATTTTCATCAATTTTTCAAGAAGTTTCCATTAAGCTAGAACCTTGAAATGTTTCATACAAGCTCAATTCAGATAATGGTACAGTAATGAAGCTACAAATAAGAAAAAATATTTTTAAAGAAATGTATTATTATTTGCACATAATTTTTTTTGAAATACATAACAACCGAAAAAGTAGAAATTATATTATATATATGCAGAAGAAACGTTTTTTTTTAAAGAACAGCCACTTCTATGTGACAAAAGCATAAAAAAAAAGAACTTAATACTTAATTAATTTTTTTTCGACCAATGCGAAATTCAAGGAAAATGAACTGAAAATGACAATTTATCATCATCATAAAAATAAAAATGTCAAAATTTTTCAATCCAGCTGAAAATTGTCGACTAAAAACTGAAGTGTTGCTTGCGATCATAAGTCCATTAGGAGACCATGGGAAGTGAAACTGTGAAATCTAAGAAAATTCACTGTTGTCGATTCTTGAAAACAGTAGAGAAACTGACAATTCCTTGGATAGATGAAAGACTGAATTTTGATTGCCTGGAAGGGGGAGTGTCTCTTTCGCTGTCCATTGGAGGGGAGGGGGAATTTTAGAAATTGTAGGCGGAACAAGAATATATTTTGGATTTAGAAAAAAATCATTCTAAACATTTGTTTAAATTTTATTGAGTAAAAATCGATTTTGTTTGAATTGCAAGTGAGAGAAGAAATTATAGAATTTTGAAAATTTTAAAAGGAGAATCAGAGGATCGAACCCCTTTGGACTAGCGGTTGAAAACCGAACACCTTATTCGACATGCTAGCTGCGGTTCTTAATTATTATTATAATTAGAAGTTAAATTTATTAATGGATTAAAAAAGGGGGCGGAGCTTGTACAGTACAGGGATACTTATAAGTTATAAGAACAATGATGAGCTAGTTTCAGAACTATTTTTTCAAATTTAAGTAAAATCGAAGTGAGATTAAAGAAAATTAATAGAGATTTTGAAAAGAATTAAGAGTTTTGGGATGATCCATAGACATCTATCAGAATTTTCTTCGGTCTTTTTGTTTTTATGTTAGCCGTTTATTTTTCTTTATTTTGCACTTTAATATTATCAACATTAAGGAGGAAACTGAAGAAATTTATTGATATGTTCTGAATATGTTTTCTAAAAGTAGAGTCATTTTGAGAGCTTTTTTTATTTCTTTATATTTCTCATAAGCCATCTTGATTTAGTTTTCATTCGGAGCATTGTTTTGGGCGGTTTCGAAGATATTTATGTTAGGTTTTGCAGCATAAACTCATATTAGACATACATATGTAATACTGGATGCACAGTATTGAGAAGCAAGTTGTTTTCTTAAGTTATTGTTGAGTTACGATTCATTAAGGTATGGAGTTTTCTTATAAGATTTCGGAACTTCTCCTGTTTGGTCGTTATATGATATTTATGTGTGAGATTTAAATCAAGGGTAACACCAGGTTAAGTGGGGCTTAGACCACGGGATTGGGTTTGTGTAGCGTGAAGGGGAAATAATTTTCTTTTTTGACCAAATAAAGCTACAGTGGATTTTTCGACTTTTATTTTAATATTCTAAGTTTCAAAGATTTTTTCTTGAAATTGGAGGTGTTAATTAAGAGCAAAGATGACGGAATTTGAATTTCTAAAGTGGGCATGAACAGCAGTGTCATCTGGGTACATATTTGTGCTTGTGAGTTTTGGAGAATATCATTGTAATGTAAGTATTGAATCGAACAGGGACAAGGAAGGATCTCCGTTAAACACATGTAAAAATATTTCTGGGGATTGAGGAAGTGTTTTCAATTTTGACTTTGAAAATTCTCCCATTTAAATAATAGTGAAGAAGATGAATTCATGAGATTAGAAATTATTAATAATTAATTAATATAGATAAGGCCATCTATTGAGACATATCGAAAACCTTTTGAGTGTAAAGTGTCCTCATTCCAGTATCTCTCTTTTCTATACTTCTTCTTAAAAAAATAAGGATCATTTGTGAACATCAGACGTTTTTAACAAGGCAAAGTTCTCATGTCAAACATCATAGTAAAGCAACCCCAGAGGTCAGTAATGGGAAAGGGGCATTAGAACACAGTACTCAAACTACCAGTAAAATGATGTAATCATATTTTTGCCCACAACTTGACAACGAAAAACGAAAGGGTGCTAAATGATGCCAAAAGTAAGTAGTAAGGTTTCTAAAATAATTATGCTAATAGTGTGATATTATTTAAAGGGTTACAAATTCAGCACATCTACCACGCTTTTGAACACCATTTTATTTTTCGTCACTTAGACATGGACGAAAATAAGTTCAAACCCAGTAAAATCTATTTTTTAATCTTTATCATAGAAAAGTAAATATTTTCTAATTTAATGATGTACCTTGAAATATTGGTGAACTTAACAACTTTGAAGCTTATCAATTCAAAACATGCGCAAAGGAAGGATGACTTTGTATTTAACATAAATCTTGGAGAGTTTCGTTATTAGAGATTATAATAAGGGAAAATATTATGTATTAATGTTAAATTATTTTCAATTAAAGATAAGGAATGAATTTTTTAAAATAAAAAAATAATTTTACGGAAAATATATTTTTGAAAATTCTGAAACAATATTACCCTTTTGAGGAAAATTAAAAAACAAAGTATAAAAAAAAACAGTAATTTTCAAAATTTATCTAAGCAAAAACTTGAAGCGTGCTAAATAGTTGGAATGGGCATTATAATGTTTCCCAGTGTTTAAATAGTTTTCGTGTCTGAAGAACTTTAAGAGGTAAAAAATCATCATACATTGATTATTATGCAAATACCATATGAAATTGTCAATAAATCAAACACTTTTTCTTCGTCTGAGTAATTAACTATTCCAAATGACATTAAATTCTTCATTAAGAAGGTAATTACCTTGACATTTGGTCACGTTCCGGTTCCGAGGCAAAAGGTACAGCGGTTTTTTTAAAAAAATATCTAATATTTTATACTGAAGGTTTTTCGAGTATTATTCAGTGGTAGGTTTGAGAAAAGACGCATACTATTAGTTTTTAAATTTTACTTCAACTATCTATTTTAATGCATCGATACATGAACTACATTTTTATTACAAAATTAGTTAAAATTTCCTTCAATAAATAAGGATTGATTCGCAAGTCCAATTGTGTTAAAACGAACAAAACAAATACAAAGAATAAATTATAATAAACTAGAATTCTATGTATTTCTCTCATCAATAGATATGTTCATACAATATGCATGAGAAAAATCACACAATGAAGTGATCAGAAACGTAACTTATACAAAAACCATATTATTGTTTCGACATTATTTGATTTTGCCTATTAATATCGAAATGTTAACCTTGTGGTTCTAACATTGAGAAAAATCATTTAAAAGACAAATTAGTATGTACATTTTTCTTTTTACATAAATTTGTGATAGGATAAGATTCCTTATTAAAATATAAAGACAAATAATATTAATATGCTTTGAAGCCATAATAAAATACCCTTTGACCAAGAATAAAGAACACCCATTTACAGAATTATTTCAATTACATTAATTTTACAAAAATATATTAAGTACTACATATGGTTATTGATTGGTTTGCTTTATTAACATCATACTTAGAAGAACACGAGAGATATTGTAATTTTGAGCAACGGGGAAGTCATGAGAATGACACTTTAATTGATATACTCTTTCATAACCTCAACACCCCCGTAATGCGGGAACTTGAAGCCTTGACTGATGTAATGTGCATCAGACCTGCTACACGACAGGCCCTCAGTCTGATAGGATTCGAACTCCCGAGTCCACGGAAATAGCGCTGGTCATGAGCGCGCTACCATGACGATTCGGCTACAGCTGCCTTATTGAGATGGCAAGGGCAGTACCATGTCAGTGAATAACCCATCTCCCCCCAAATTTCGACATTTCTTTAGGAATGTCTTCACTAACTGTCAAAGATTTTTAGCTGAAGTTGAAATTCATTGACAAAGAAAAATATCTAAATTTCCTTTTAAATTTGTAACGTTGTAACACGTGCATTCGTTACTATACAGAACTCTTAAGATAAGGAAACATTAAATAAATATAAGTGAAAATAGTTTTTAATAAAGCTTTTATTTAAGAAAGGACTAAAGGGGTATAAAAATGAGGATTTTTTTTAAATGTAAAATAGTATATAATTCATAATTGTTTGAGGCGATTTACTAAGGTACCTATATAATGACCGATTAATTAAGTATATTAGGTAGTTATTTATATATGTGATCAAAAGAGGTTTGTGAATAATTCAAGTTTTAATGAATTGCATATTTTGCATTCAAATTTATTTATATACCTCTTTTTCCATCTTTAAATAAAAGCTTAAAATAAAAAAAAAATTAAATTTATTTAATCATATTTAGTCTGGAAATTTCAGATTAAAAGCAATTACGTGAGTTTACATGCGTGCCAAATTTCAACACAATGGAACATTGTTAAGTGCAAGACCCGCCCTCTCAGTTCCCCTCGTCCCAGTTTGCCATAATTTGAGCATACCATGATATTGTACTGACATCGAAGTTATACTTATATGCAAAATATAAGCTTGAACGAATGATAGGTAGTGGTTTACAATTGGAGTACAAATTCTGAACCGGAAAGACTTATACATATGAACATTGCGATTTTAATAAAAGCTGGTAAATTAAAGAACTGTGGGTATAAACCTGTGTTAAGCAGTTTATACCCACAGTTATTGGTATTAAAGTTATTATTATAAGGAATTGGTATTAAAGCCTGTGGGGATAAACAGATAAGAAAAATGGAACTGGGAACATTGAACGATTGAAAAAGAAATAACAGATACCTGCCAAATTGAGTTTCTTGTTTTTATTTCTCTCTACGATGGAACATGGTTTATAACTGCAAATAATAGATGCCTAGTGGAATATTAAGCAAGCTATTCTCGGTCTTTTAGCTGACTTAGTTCAAAAGAATAGGTTGCTTCTTTTATCCCTACTGAGGATGTAATGTCGCGTTCATATTTCACTCTATTGAATTTCAACTCAATTTGACAAGTTCAAGGCTCGCTCTCCCAGTTCCTCTCCAAGTCAGTCACTGCCAGAGCTTACCATAGTATTGTATTGTCATCGGAATGATACGTGAATATGCAAAATTTCAGCTTGTTCAAGTGATATTAAGTGGGTTAAAATTTGGGTACAAATTTTGAAACCTCTCTGCAAAGACATACATACGCATGAACATAGCAAGTAAAATACAAGTTAAATAAGTTAAAAATAATCAGTTTTTTATTTCAACACACAAAGTTAAAAGTCTCCTTATCACTATAGTATAGGAAATTGAAAGAAAAATGTACTCAATATTTTAAATTCAAATCGATTCGTGAAAGTCTATGAATCTGTGTAGTATGTCTTATAAAATTAACCATTAATAGAATGAATAAAAGACATTATGTGTTCAAATCTCACAAAATGCTGCGCCAAACAGGATCTCATGATATCTCCAATTCGAGCCAACCCATTTATAGACCAAAATAAATTACAATAGAGACGAAATGGGGAACGCATTTTATGTAAAAAAAGATAAGTGGTATAAAATATGTTACTTTTTGTAAGTCACAATATAAAACCCGAACGTTGGAACGTTTGTGTACCTGAAAAATTGTTTCGATATTAGGTCTTACATTACGCAAATTAAGAGATATCTGAAACTCAATTATGTTTGGTGAGTTGCAGCAAGTTTTCTATTTACAAATCTAGAACTTTTCATTTGTTAAACTTCGAATTTCCCCAAAGCCTTTCCGGCCTGCACTGAAACCGTAAATTCATGTTTTATTGAATTAATTAATTTTTTTATGAACATCGCACTTTGAGGTAACACGAAGGCTGTCAGGTTGCATTGAGAGGGCTAATTGATCAAACTAAATAGTTGCAACGCAAGTAGCGAAAACTGAGCTCAAACTTGCAACAAAGTTTAACTCAGGAATTCTTTAGCCATGTCAGCATTTATTTCTTCGCTTCTTTTATTTTTTTATTTATTTATTTTTTTTTTTTCATGAGATTTTTTTTTCCAAATACAGAGAGTTTTCAGAATGATGGATGAGCGCAGAATATAATTTTCTTAAGTATTCTGAATGATAATTTTCAATTAATTCAAACAACAATACCACAATCGTTCATTAATATTATCTATATCTTTAATCTAAAATATTCCCATCGGAGAGCTTATTAAATAAAAAAAATATCTAAACTTATCAATTAGTTGAAAGATTTGCTGACTCTAATCAATAACATTAAAATGCCTTAAATTATAACAATAACCACGAGCTTATCCATTATTCATAGCTGTTTGTTTCAATGCAAGTGTATGTACTTTACATTTAAAATACTGTGCCACATCCATCATGTTAACAAGGTAGGTCTGCATTTTGAACGATGCAATAAGGAAATGTCTAGCATTATGTCGCATGGGGTAAAAAGAAAACAAAGCTTAAACAAAGCCCAACAATAACCATTTCTTACTGATAAAGAGATATTGTCTTATAGAAATGGACATGTGTTCTTACGACCAAGTTATTTTAAATAAACGCTCTCACGCAACTTTGGGTATTCTGTCACGCAGATGTAAATTTAATCATATAAATTATTTACTAATAAAACGTATACCAATTAAGTAAGAATTTTCCATGGAACATTTGCATAAGGTGGATATGAGACAGAAGCTATATGGTTTCATGAATGCTTGAGTCGTGGACGTGGATTTTATGTTGTGTATACGCTTTTAAACTCATGGTATTAAAAAGGGTAAATCACAATGACATTACAAAACATGCGACTGAATTTAAATGAAAATGCACTAACAGTTTTTTCTAAAAATTTCCTGAAAGTCATTTTAGGTTATCTAGAAAAAATTTACTTTCTCTGGAAAATATTATTATAGTGTTACCGATTCTCGGCTGTTTCACTGACTGTAGTAAATCCCTAATCCCGCAAAACAAAGCAGTATAAAGTGTACTGTTTAATTTTCATGACACTAAAGCCAAGCTCTGGGTTTTTGGAATCTGAAGAAATGGATTACTCTAGCACGGTCACAGTTTCTGGGAATTGAGATCATCTAAATTAATGTTAATTTATATATTTAATCGAGAAATAAATACTCTGATTCAAATTTTATGAGTATATATATATGCATAAATGTTCCTCCTATGTTATCGTATTTAGAACAACAAGAAATCCAAAACTTAAGACGTTCATAATATTTATTTAAAACATTTCACATTAACATTTACACGAACACAAAACAATTAATACAATTCTACATTTCACAGATCTTCTAAAACGTTGTTATTGTCGTTGGCTCGCTTCCGTCTGACGATCTAGTGTGCTGTAGAACTAGCGCCATCTTTAGTATCACAATTAGCGATTTATTCAAATTCTACATCTTCGGACGCCTTGGAAAAAGGTGATATCACCGTCTTAATCCCAATTAAGGGTACGTCTGCGTCTCAGCCCAGAAAACAAAGCTAAAAAGAGAAAATTTCAAAGCAGTAACAAAGCACAATAATAAAATATAATCCATCGTCCTAGGATTATCAATGTCTTGCTTTATAATAGGCTTCACTTTTCTCTTCTTTTTACAACGTTTTTCTGAATTGCACTTGGTGTGTGTGAGAGTGTGTATGTGTGTCATCAAATTTTCGATCGTTAATTTAACCAACTTCCCATCACGCTAGAACTCTGAAACTTTGGGAATCGTTCTTACTTGCCTAACAATGTGATATTTAGACATTTGCGACATGTTTAACTAATATTTCAATAATTTTAATAAGTCAAAATATCTCTTCCCCTCGACGCTTTTAGGATCGAGGAAAAAATTTCTTTCCCCCTCTGGGAACACCGGGAATTCCACATACGCCACATGAGGTAGCGTAAAGTTTTTCTACTCACAAAGGGGAGTTAGTAAGGGTTGCTGACTTTTAGTCAGTAATCATTCGCAAGAAAGAAAAATTCCAATATTTGGCGCCTTGTCAAATCACAATAATTTTTTCTGAATTCTGGTTCCCATTTTTAATAGAATGACTTACAAACTTTCAAATGCATGTTTTGATTTTATATTATGAACTTTTTAATACACTCACAAATTTCTCTTTTTAAGTAAATTTTGAAGTTAAAAATTATGTTTTCTAGAATTTGATGCACAGCATTTCAGAAGTACTAAGAAAGTAGAATTTAAATGATTGGCATGTAGACTAGAAATCACGAATTAGAAAAAATTATTTGATACATAACTTTTATTTGCTCCATTCGTAATTTTTTAGTCTACGCAAATTGCTAAAAATAACTTAATCTGAAAAAGAATTCATTGTATCCATTACCTAATTATGAGATAGATTGATGAAGGATGTGGTGCAATATAGACTAACATCCCTTAAGTATGAAAAAAATATTATGAAAACATTAATAAGGAATTGTATAATAAATATTTGTCTGTTAAAATTATTTCAGAATTTTTTTTAAAAAAATGATTCTTATTTTTGTGCAATGTTTTCATGTTCCTTAAAAAATAATAAAGTTCGTTTGTGTTTTGTCCACGTTTTGGGGTCTAGAAGAGTATGAAGTGTAATACATATAGATTTATCTACACTTAGCCAATCATACTCAAATTAGCCTCACCTCACCTCTACGCCGTTAGATCTGGTAATCCAAAAATATTTGGAAACTAAGAAAGAAAGGCTTGTATGTGTTGTAAAATTTTTCAGTAAAAAATATTCAATAAATTATTGATTAAATTGAAATTATAATTAAATTTTTTATGTGTTTATCACGTGTTTGTTTTGAATTTAATGTATAATAATTAATATACTTTGTCATTATATAAAAACGTTGGTTTTTATTTCGAATTATTTGTCTATGTCTTCAAACCACATATAAAACAGTCATGTTTTAGGGGGGGAAAGTAGTCATAAATGCGGAAAAGCTATATTCGGTATACTCACAGTCAAATAAATTAGTATTATGTGATATTTTATGTTTCATACCATCTTTTTATAAATTCTGCACAAGTTGTATTTATCGGTCCTTCATGCTGTCCTTCTTTTGAAACTTCATAGGCATAATTCCCTCTAATTTTAATAATTTTGTAAGGCCCTAAATATTTCGATTAAATCTTAAAATGTGGTCCGATTTGAATACGTTTTATAGCGACTAAGTCACCTAATGTATAGCAATAAGGCGTTCGCCTTCGTAAGTTGTACGTTTTCTTATTTTGCTCTTTGAATATTTGTTTTTTGGCATATTTTTGTAGATCGTAATGGTGTTTTTTTAAAATTAGCTTGAAATTTGGCTTCAGTAATTTATTTCAATTTACCAGCATGTTTGGTATTCATTTTGGTGTCGAATAACAATTCAAAAGGAGTAGTGTCAATACATCTTTGGTAGGTTAAATTAATAGTTTGTTGCAGTTCATTAACACGTTTTTACCAATGCAAAGGATTTTGAAGTGACAACTTTTGAAAGAATGGGAACGGTAAATTGATTTTACCATTCAACTTGTCCCTTAGCACGTGGAAGGCCTGTTGTAATTAGATTATGATGTATATTTTTTTTGGAACAATATTCTTCAAATTCTTTTGACGTAAAGGCAGTGCAACGATCGGAAATTATTTTTATTGGATTTCCAAACGTAGTTTTTTGCGTTTCCAGTTCAGATATAACTTCAGCTGATGATGTCGTCTTCGTAGGATATAACCAGATGAATTTCGTAAATCCGTCAATAATTGCCAAAATATGATTGTAATTTTTGGAAGTACTTTCCAAGGAACCTAGATGATCTATATGATGTAATGGTTCATCATCTTTATAAATTAGATGAAGAAATCCTTCCTAATTTCCCTTTTTACCGTTTACTAGGATACAATGCGTATAATTAGCTATAATTCTTTCAATCTTTGTTTCAATTTAGAAATAAAAAATCATCATTTTAGAGTTTCTCTGAAAATTTAATTCCTATATGTCCCTTTTCACGATCATTTTTAATTATTTCAGTTTGAATTCTTTCAGGTATAACTGTTGCTTCTTTACCGTCAACAAACTTATAGAGAATTCCGTTACATTTGTAACAGTCTTCAAAATTGGAAATTTTCTAAAGGTCTTTAATCTTTTTTATTTCGCTATCCTCGTTCTGAGTTAATTTAAGTTTAAGTAAAACATTTTCCATAGAAATACAAAACGTATTAACAGGCGATCTACTTTGTGTTTCAAGATGAAATATTTTTGAACCAGATTGAGGATATATTACATAATTAAATTCCTCTACTAATAACACGCATCGAGCCTCTGGTGCAGACAAGTCTCGTTTGAGCATTGTTTTTTGAAATGCTTATCAGTCTGTTACAATTTTATAGGATATCCCTAATAAATAAACTTGAAATTTCTTAATAGATTCAATAACAGCAAGAATCTTAAGATCGTAACTGGAGTATTATTCTGCATCTGTGGTCCTTCTACTCATGTAATATGTTGTATGTTGGATGAAAACTATTACCCTTTGGAGACCTTTGCATGAGTGATACTTTATGAGTGACAAATAACGTGTATTTTCTACTCCGTTCTCTTACATGAAAAAAAAAACCATTTTTTAAAAACAATTGTACTAAATACTCGCGATTCTTGTAATCGATCTAAGACTTCCTAAATGAATGGTAAGGGAAATTTGTCTTAAAGTATTATTTTATTTAGCTTTCTATAATCTATGAATATTCGTGGAATTAAATTAATCCGTAATATTCAACAGAGATTATTACGATATTTGAAATAATTTATGCCAAATGTATGGGATCAGTTCCTTAATGAGGAGAGTTTTGTCGATATTGTGTCTAATGTGTGTGTGTAGCTTTAAGTTACCTAAAATTTCGAAATGAAACAAGGGCATCCCGGAAAATAAGATAGGGAGACAGTTTCAAAAAAGTTTCAAAGCATTTTAAAAGAGCCTCGAAGATTTATAATGGTTCATCAGGAAGAATTAAGTATATTAACTAAAGCATTCACGAAAGGAATGGAAAGCTTTACCGAGAACTTTTTTTTAATGCAAATTAAGGTAAAACAGTATATGAAGAACCTACTTTCGCGAAGTATGTATGCATAATAATTCACCAGGAAATAACCAAATCATTTCTTCGAAAAGAAAAATATTGTACGCGTAAAGATACATGTCCCTATCATTGCTGATACAGTTTTATTTGAAATTGCTTAAGCTTAATTATAGCAAATGATATGCTTTCCTCTTCTCTTCAATAAAAAAACCAAGGTATCAGTGTTTCCTTAAAATATATGTGTATTCATTACAACAGGTAAACAAAACTTTTAGAAATGCGCGTTGCATTTCACTAAGATCAGAGATGATTTTACATAACACCTCTCCTTTTCCAATAAAGGCGCGGTACGTTGGCTTTCTTACGCAGCACCTCCTCGCTAGAAAGTTTTCAAATAAAGGGCGTGTGCTATGTTGCTATATAATCAGAAATGTCTACATAACAAACAAAACGCAGTGAGTCGCGCTAAAATCAAAGCTTTCCCGAAAGCACCTTCTCTCTCGAAGGTCACTCTCCAATCTCCCTGGGGACGGTAAACATTGTGCGCAAAAGAATAGCACCATACACAGTAACTCATAGCCACAGTATATGACAGACAGTAAAACATTACAGTAATTTATTGGCGAAACAAATTTAAATTTAAAAATATAGCTTTCAATAAACCAAAATTATTTTAGTAGTTGCTTAGTTTATGAAAGATAAATAATTATTTGTAAACATTTATTTCTCTATTTTAAAATCATCCTTCATAAGCAAACTTTGAGGCACTAAAATATTATACATTTTTCACTTTTTCTTCTGATGTTAAAATTTAGAGGATGCCACACTCATATTATAGATGCACTATTTATGAGGATTCGATGAATGAAACGCTAGAAAAATGCATTTTAAAACTGTGTGCAAACACCGTGTAGGAAAAAAATTCTGCATTTGCGTTTTTCCCCAAATGTGATTTCTTAGGATTCTTGTACACTTTCCTACAAATCTGCAGAGTTATTCACAATAATTCAACCGATTTTAAATTTCCATATTTTCAAAAATAAACAAAATAGAATGATATGTAATACATGAATACAAAGAAAAACTGTGGAAGTTTTATATTGAGAAAAACAGATGGCCTTCGTGCGTTCATTGTGAAACTATTTCTCAAAAGCTGTCTTAGAATTTTTCACCTAGTTACCTCGCGGTTGGATCAGTCGCAGTGGACCATATGACTTGATATTACGCAGATGGCCACCTAAGCCATCTGATATGGCTCTATGCGATTTCTTCCTTTGGGGGTTTGTAAAATATAAAGAGTATGCTCCACCATCACCCACAAATCAATGTAACGGAACTTGAAAAATGAACTTCAATAGCTTCCCTTTTGCATTTATGTATTACTCATCATTCTGTGTCGTTTATCTATGAAAATATAGCATTTTAAAATCGAATAGTTCATTTTGAATAATCCTGTACTTTGACCATACTGCACATATTTTCCTGATTATAAAATGAAGTAATTTTCTATACAATGAGCGAAAGAGTTTGCCATTAAATGCACGAAAATTTTAGGTATCGCAACATATTGGAATAAAAATTAAAGCTCTTTGAATAATAAAATTTTTAAAAATTTTTAAATTTTATTAAATTCAAATTTGGAAATTATACTTTTGTTCAGTGTTATGTTCTATGAATGCTGTGTTCTTAAGTAAAAAGCAAATTTTAAAGAATATAAATACAGTGAATTTTAAGGAAGGTATACTTAGAGTTAAGTACACGATTTTTTATATATGTACAGCTCTTGATCATTGATTGATCATTCAGAATTATTTACGTTTATAAATGGGATTTTCTTTACTTAAGCAAATACACAAGAATGCGGATATCTTAAAGTTAAATGTGACTTCCATAGCTTTAGTTTAAAAAAAAACCTGTATATTATTTAAACTTGACACAAAATAAGTCAATTTCCCCTTGCCGAAATTATTCTAAGTATTGATCTTATTCATGTTAGAAATATTACTTTCATATATAAATAAAAAATTCCAAGAAAATCGCAAAACTACAACTTTTAAAAATTTTTAGAAATAAGATGGTAACATTATGTATAATTGCTTTTAACAAGGAAAGAACGAGGCAGGCAAAATCAGAAAGATTTCTTATTCGAAATAAATTTCTCAAATTGAAGAAAAATTTCAGTACCAAATATTTATGTGCATGCTGTAAACAAAACTAAACAAATAAGTTCTTAAAAATACTGAAAGTATTCATGCTCATCCCACTTTACCTCAATTCATGATAAATTAGGGGGGGGGGGAATCTTAGTGAAAACGTGTACTTTTTGATTCACAAAAATAATTTCAACAGAAGAAAAAATAGTTATCTCATAACAAGTGGAAAGTATTATTTTTAAAAAAATTAAGAAAAAGCTTTCGTATGAATGCAAATTTATTCGTGATTCTATAAGAAATATTAATTGCGAAAATTTAAAATGTATGTCATAATTCAAACCATATGAAAATCAATGACTTTTTTTATATTAAAACAGTATGTAATATTTTTATTCCCTACTGCTTGCATAGATTGGAATTTCAAAGAAAATTTTAAAATATACATTGCTACACTTTTTGGACACCCAAAAATGTCTTAAGACATAGGTATCAGATTTTCTTAAGCGGGCATAAATTGTTTTTCTTCTTCAAAGTAAATTCCTCGCTTAACTTCTTCATGCTCCTTTGGAAAACAATTTTGAAACTTTTCAGAACTCCTTTGTCATTGATAATGTTATTTAAATTTTGTTTGTCTAATCTCGTCAGAGGGAAACAATTAGAATTGATTCATAAGGCTATAACACTAGCCTAGACTAGAATCGATCTAAGGTGTGTTAATGACATAAATCTTCTCCTCGACTAACGAGAATCCGTATTTACGACCGCAAAAAAAGAAGTAAGTAAAAAGAAATAAATAGGGCTAAATTAGTAGGGTACATGGCGAACATCATGCTTATAATAAAGAACGAATACATTTTCACGTTATATGCAATGAAAGGTGATATGCAATGATATGCAATATCACGTTATATGCAATGATACCTACAAAGGTGGTTTTAAAAGTACCCGAGTTAAGAATGTGAAATGGAAATGGAGTAAATCTCATTTGCCGTAGTATTGCTCAACGATCCTTGACCTTTTATTATTAATTTTGAGAATACGACACCTTCACACTCCAAAAAAAGCATCGTCACTACAATTTTTCCGGCCAATTTTTACAAAGTCATCTTAGCCTTCTTTGGAGCTCATTCGCCGGATGCAACATATCAGGGTGATATGTACTTGATTTTCAATGCATAATGAGGAATTCAGGTCTCATCCATGATGGCAACTCGATGTAGATTTATGAAGATAACTCGACGTGGCAGCAAACGGCTATCAAATCAAAGTTAACTTACAAATCTTACCACACTTGTTTTGGGGGCTATTTAACAAAGGGTAGTACACAATTTCAACACCAACCTGCCTTATTAACACCATTTCTTTTCAGAAATAGGAACTTGAACCATCCTCGAAGATTGAATTGTTGTGTTCATGTATAATCTTTATAATGCATTTGAACAAAAAATTAGGGCTGAAAACACAAATCCGACTTGCGACCAGTTCACCGTAGAATCTAAGTCTTAATGGAACTAAGTTGTAATCCCTGTGTTTACTATAGGGGGAAGAAAAAGATAAAAATGTTGGTCGAAGCGGTCCCTTCTTGTGATTTACAGTTCTGAAGAAGCATCGTTTATGTGTGACGTATCATATAAAAAAATTGATAATAACTGAAATACTAGTAAGGATACAGACAGGAATGTAGTGAAAAAAAAGAAAAAAATTCAATGGTTGTCTATCATGTCTCGATTTTGTTACGAAACATTCTAAAAGACAAGAAATGTGTAATTCTTTTTAACATTTCCTTCTAGATAGATTTTGCATAAGCTCGTACAACTTCCTGTTCGAAGGAATTCATTTTTAAATTAAAAATTTACTTTAAAGACATAGAGTTTTTGTGAACAACGAAGAAATCCAAAAAGCGATGATGTGGGAATAAACTAAATTTTAAAATATGCGAAATAAATGGCTGGAAGGTGTTGAAAGACCATGTTGACAATTGTATATTTTAAAGAGGATTTTTTTTTTTTTGTAAAATAAAAATTATTATGCTCTCATAAGAATTACATGCGTTTCATACACTTGTGAGTATTGTGTATCAAAAAAAGTTTTGAGTTTTTACCTCGCATATACATACCATACACTTCTTCGAAGTTCTCTTGCATACAGTATATTTTCAACACATAATCACACTTTTTGTGTATGTTTTTAGTTTTAAATATTCATTTTAATTATAAGTTTTATATAAATAATGAATTGAGCAGAATTATTAAAATCGGGTTGAAAGTAAAATGCTTCTCATAAATGTCTTAAGTTTTTCCCTATTTAAAAATTATGACACAAAATTACTACACAGAGATAGAAAGATCCATCATGTAAAGCATTTTATGAATGAATGCAAAATCTTATCTCTGTTGCAGTGTCTTAAATATATTCTAAAAACACGAGAGAAGCCTTAGCAAATAGATGAGCTATTTCGTATACAGTAAATAATTTACAACGAATAATTATAATAATTACTTTTACTAAATTTAGGAGCAGTATATTGAAATATGCTGATGGAATCAAACAGATCAGATAAAACTGGAAATTATCAAATAGATCTTCATTTGAATGAAGAATATTAATAATTAATAGGCTTTTCAAAACTAAAACCAGTAATACTTTTTACATTATTCATAAGATTTCAGAATTAATAAGTGCAATGATTTGTCAAATATCCTCCCATTTCATTACTGTTACGCATCACAATTAAAAGTATATTTTCTTGAGTTTCATTTAATGATTTACCATTTGTAATATAATTGCCGTTTCTTCCAGAAACAATTAAAAATATTTTTTTTCGCTGCCATAAAATCCTTTTTAGCATAAGTATTTAAATGACCTTTTCTTCATTCGAAGAAACAAAAAAAATGCAGATAAATCAAAATTTTACATGAAAAAATGTTTTTGTATACATTATCAAACCCAACCACATTAACATTTTACAATGATTTAGTCAGTGGCGCTGTTTTACATCTGAATGGGCAAATGTTATCATACAATAGAGTTTAGTTTTAGGGTAGCTTGTTCAAGAAAAAAAAACCGTGGTATTTAAATTATTAAACGTTCGGCCATGGTTCGTTTCACTAGCAATATATTTATTTTCCTAATACGATATTCTTCAAACCCGGAACTGCTTTCCATCGAAACGCCTTGCGTGAAAAATTTATGCAACTAATCCTCTTTTATAGATAAATAACGAAATGAAAGAAATATTTTCTTTTTTTTTTATGTCGACATAATAAGGTATATTACTGGCAATTTGTAGTACAACGACCTTTTAATGTTTGTTATTTTATTTCATCGTCTTTATCTTTGGAATGCCTCAGATAATACTTTTGCACCGAAAATTTCGAATTTGTGTAACACATCATAAATTATAATTAACTTTCTGTCTTGAAAGAAGTCGATTTAATAAGTAATTTATCAAGATTATTTATTTCAGTCAAGTGTCGGGCATAACAGTTTTGGAAAAAAAAAACTGGTATTTTGAAACTCATACCGAGTTCGTATACGCATATGGTAAAATTTCACTAGCTAGGAATTTTGAAAGGAACATTTTTGAAGTTTTAATTCAATTCATTCAAAAATATTTTTCAAATAACACAATTTTTTTTTAATTGATTGCATAGAAAGTGTTTTAGTCGGCTTAAAATGAAATGTTATGAGGAATGAAAACTCAGAAAAAAAAATACTTTCTACACCTTTAGTAAGTAATGTAAAATTTCTATTAAATCGGATTTTAAAAAGAAATTTTTTTTCCAGCGTGAATTAAATTTCTTTCGAAGGAAATTTTGAAAAACACTAAGGCAAACTATTTTAAATAATTTGTTTCAAAATATTCGAGATGAATTCAATAATGTTTTGAATTTTTATTTTACAATGGAACTGAAAAAATGAAGATGTTTAAGATAAAATTATGTTGGTTTTTTTATCAAATAAAATAAATAAGAAAAAGTCATTTTTTAAAGTTTGGTCCAATCGTAGAATCATATAGTTATGTTTTTCTCATACTCTTCAAAAGTTAATAATCAGTTCAAGTATTAAATTTGTTATGAATTTTTTTCTCTGGTTCTTCAACTCATGCTTGTGCAATATCTTTTAATTTAATAATATTAAAATTTTAAATTGCTTTCCTTCAAAAACATAATTTGTGTATTATTGAAGAATTATCATCATTGTTTTAAGGTAATAATTCAGTAGCGTGATCCGCATTGGTTGCTTTTGTGGTCCCACTATTTATTGATATGTATGCTTTTAAAACGTGCAATAAAAATTATGCAGCTTAGTTTCTTACTGCTTTAACTACACCTTACTATCAATAATGAATTAAAACGTTTCCTAAACACTGATTCAAATTTTTAACGGAAATTAGGTGGAGTTAACGTGCCTGAATTTTATTTATGTATAAGTCAATTTGGCATTACTTAGAAATTCGCTTTACTTGGAATGAAATTACTTTCGTGCTTGAAAGTGCTTATTAGAGAGAAAAAATTATTTACAGTTAAAAAGAAATAAAAATAAGTTCTGCGCCTTATCGAAAATTACTGACCGAGTCTGTTTTGTTATTAATCACTGCTAACTAAATGTTCTTCCAAATAAGAAATAGTAATTGCAGTCAGGAATTCTAAAAATGTAGAAAACAATATTTACTTTTCAGTCTTTCTTGTTCTTTTTAAAATTATTCGTTAAAAATATACACATGATTTACATATTAAAACAAATTTTTGCGCTACTGATGTAAATCAAGAGTACTTAGTCCTTTTAATTTCACACGCTCGCTCTATGGGCATCAAAACAGAAAAAAATCTCTTGTCAAAATCATTTGCAATCCTATTTTATATCAAAAAGCGCTATTTTGGCTTGGAAACATCTCGCCCAGTTACAATTTTCTTTTTTCAAAAATATTAATCATTTACTGCAAAGAAATGAAAAAAAAAATCGGAAAATTCTGAGATACAGGAAAAAAAATTGAATTGCAATACATTTAAATAGATATTGTTTTCATTCTTTATTATTACACATCACAGCCAAAATACTTGATAGGTGTCGACATTGATTGAGATGATATTATTAATGACACAAGTCAAAACACACTTTATTTCGATTGTTTTTACTAATATTACTGTCAGACTGTGTTTTTATTACATTATTACATTTTTACCTGTCATTACATTGTCATCATTGGATGTATTCTGATGTTTTGCCATTTTATGTTTTGTTTCATAATCTTTAATGAAATATATTTATAAATTTATAATTCTATTTTCATAGAAATTTTATTTGTATTCCTTGCAAATTATTGTCACCCCAAAACAAATTGAAATTTTTTATATCGGATATATATTTTAATGTAATACTTATAAAAATTAATCCTAAGAAAGCTCCAACTACTTTTTGATTATGAATACATTTGATTTATATCTTAGAAAATTATATACATCCACTACAGAAATACGAAGCATATTTATATGCTTAAAATTCCAAACCAAAAGAATAAGAAACACGCATTTTATTAAACACAAACACAAAAGAATATATTTTTACTTCTGATAAGCATTATTAATAATTCAATTCAGAATATGCGCTTTAAATGAAAAGTATTTCATAAATGAAAGTGTAAAGAGTGTTATGAAACTGAAATTAAAAGCTTGATGCTCAAAATAATGTTACATCTGTATTTTTTCGAGGAAAACATACCTAGTGTAACAAAAGTTTTGGTACAAGCAAATTATGTGTTAAAACGGTCTCATACATTTCTAATACATCATATGAATAGTAAATGCTCAAATAATACGTTTGACACCTCTTTGGTTCGTGCAATTGTATCATTATTATATTATATCATATAATCATAACATCGTTTGTATCTACTTTTCATGGAAAAATTATTAATCAAGCATATTTTAAGCAAATGAATTTCCTGAGAGTATATAAATGTAGATTACTAATTAACATGTAGTCATTATAAAAGTTTTATGGAAAAATATTTGAAGTTAGAAACAATACCTCCTAATGGAAATATTATTGAAATCATCCACTGAAGCTGCTTCGGTTGTTAGAAAAAGCAATGATTATGATAATAAAGTATAATTAAAAACAAAATCCTGAGAAGTTGGCTAAAGTCATTATTCATTCAAAAAAATTGAAACATGAAAGATAAAAATGTATCTTTCCTTTGTCGGTTTTCTTATGCTTTAATTCACATCAAGCAACAGAAGCCGTGGGGTCAGGGTCGCGAGTAGTTTCTGTCGAATCGTGACCTCGAGTCCTGACGCCACTGAAAGACCCTTTGCGTTTTCAGGGGGGTTGATGCACATAAAATCTGTCGAGGCTTTAAGTCCGATGGCGTGGTGTGGAAGTTAAAGGGGAGGAGTCCACTCAAGTGCCTTCATCGTCACTTGACCGAGGTTCGTCGCCAATAGCCTTCGTATCGCTTCTGAGTGAGACTTTTAAAACCAGTCAATCAATTATAATAATACTTATTTTTCTCTATTCAAAGAAAATATTTGGTAGAAAGTAATGTAAGAATTATGACGACCATATTCATATGGAAGTTCTAATGAACAAAACAGGACATGAAATAACATGAGAAAATATTTGAAATAGGAGTTAGAACAAACATTTAAAACTATATTAATCTTTTATTTACTTCGGATATTATAAATAAAAACTGAGATAGTTTTTTTTAAAAAAAACATAGCTAAAATTTTGAATATTTATTTTTTAGAAATATAAAGGATTGAATATAAACGCGAAGCAAATTTAATTAAAAATATTTCATTCCCCAAGTAACAATTAATGATTCACGCAAGTGAAAAATTTATGATCCACGCTAGAAAGAGCGAAATTTATCAACAACATTAATTTTAAAAAAGAAGTGTCAAAAAAGTTTTAAATATTTCATAAACATTAGGATGTTTGTAAAGAAGCATCATTAATTTTATTACAGGTATATGAGTATAAACTGCTGCTAGATAAAACATATTAGAGAGCCACAAATAAAGCAAAGCTTCTTTCCAATGTAAGTATATTAATTTAATATCCGAAGGATAAAATTTTAAGAAATATATATTTTTGCACATGCCTTACTAGGGTTTTTTTTAAAAAAAAAAATAATGAAATTATTGCGTTTGTGATCTGCAGCACTTTTAGCGAATTTCCGAAATTGAGCCAAAACGTCATTTAAAAATAATCGTCAATATGAAATTCCACCACTGAAATCTGTTTTCAAAATGTTGGACTTGTTGTGAACTGAAAAAAAAAAAAACTTTTCCCGAAAGATTAAGATATTCGTCGAAAAAATACACTTTCTACGTTTTAAAAAATGTCGATTTCTTGGAATTTTCCAAATGAATTCTCAATTTTTAAAACAAGATTTCTTCCTACTTCAAAATAACAGCAACTTTCAGTAAGGGTGATTTTAGAACGCATTACATGAATAAACAGATACACATTTTCAAATAAGCTTTCTTTTTTAAAATGTTATACTTCTGGAGGGATTAAAAAAATGATAAAATCTACATATATTTTTACATAAAATCATGAAATTAAATTTGCTTAAATACACTTGTATTTTTACGAGCGTCTTTTATAAAATACAAGAAGTAGAATTTTTTTTTTAAAAAAAAGAAAGATTACCGGAACATTTGTGTGACATTGGGCTATTCGCGGTTTCTCTTCACTAACCTTGGGGACTTTTAGTTAAGATTGATTGCTTTTGCTAAACAACCTTTGCCCAACCAAAAATGAAACGTGAATATGTAGATAGAAAGCAGGTAGAAATGAAGTGAAGTGGGAGAGTTAGGAAATATATAAACTCCAACTGAAAGTCGCGATAGAGAGGCTGAAGGAGAAGTGGAAAGACAGGTTGAAGGAAGAGTTGAAAAGAGAGGTTGAAGTGGATGATTAGAGTAAAAGTGGCATGAGTCAAGAGGTTTAGTTATTACTGTTTTCAACCAAATGTGAGTTGATCCAGAGTCAGAGTTGCAGTCGAGGAAGGCTTAGAGGTAAGAGTCTGTTAGATTACTATTGGTGGGTTGAATTAGGTTAGTAGAATCCTTCCCCGGGAGAACATAAATAATTGTTGTTATATTAATTAGAAGTTAATAAATTCCTTAAATATTGTTCTAGTGTCTCTTGATTGACTTATTGTGTCTTAGTGTTTAATCATTGAATTTACCTATGACACAAGAGGCTGCCCGGAACTGGCTGGCGTCACATTTGGTTCAAAATTAAAATAATTTGTAAATAGCACCGGTAAAAAAAAAATTTAAACGTGTTTTCCTTCAAAATTCACACTTTGCGTAACATAATTTTTTTATGTCTTACATTTTAAGAAACATTCGCCTGTCAATAACTTTCGTCTGTCGCCTGTCAATAACACTTTGATTACATAATTTTTTTATATCTTATATTTTAAGAAACATTCTCCTGTCAATGACTTTCATTTTCAAAAACATTCGCCTGTCTTGAAGTTGAGGAGCAATGTTACGAACATAAGTTGATGCTATCCTGCACCGCTTATCTTATAAAGGAAAAGATGGATGAACAGAGATGTCGCCAGTTATCAAAATATAGTTTAAGCAACGACCCCATTGTTGTATTCTATTGATCTTCAAATTCTAAGTTTGGGAGAGCTTCAAGATTTCATAACAGTTTATTGATCATTTGGACGGGCACACACATATACGTAAATAGGTCTAAGTTTCCAATCAAAAGGTGGGGTTAATTTCTTTCAAGAGACAGTTTTATATTCGACGTATTCGCAGCATAGCCATTCTCTCAAATTATGTTTGCTTTCTCCGACTGGCGTTGCAAATCGCCGTTTAATAAACTGTACAAAAATAATTGATCGCTCACGACACCCTTCACCTTGGCGACGGATTTTGCGACCATTTGGTGACTTGTCGAGAAACTTGGTGTAAAATTTAATTGTTTAAATAAATAGTTTTAATCACACAATTAATTTTTGTTAATTATAATTAAATTATCGTATTGCCATCCAAAATAATAGTGTATAGAAAAATTCAGCTGAATTGAGCACTTTAAAATGTGAGAAAAATGCGTTTATAGTTTTGACCCAGACATAGTTACAATGTGAGTAGAAGAAAATCCATTAAAAATGAATGAGAAAAATATTTTGGAAATTTGTAAAAAGGCAATGAAAAAATGAAGATGAAACATTAATAAAAAAAAGAATAGCATTATTTCTCAGATCCCTCAAGTGTGCTCCCCCAAAACAATATGCCCTTCAAGCCAATTTATGTCTCGACTAATCTCAAGAAATTTAAGTATTGGTTTCATTTTGTGAATGGCATATTTTTCATGAACAAAAACCAGGTAATGTATCCGACAAATTCTCTTTGTCGTTTGTATTCGGAAAAAAAGTATTTCAAGTGTCGCCAGGTACATTCTATGAAAATGGTATGGGCTCCAGTTTTAGGATTTGTGAAATGAGGAAAATGATTAACTTTAGATTATCATAATCCTCATATTTCAAGCACTCGTAACCTTTCCAACAATCAAAAAATTCCATCATTTTCGAATTCGATCCACATTTTAAAGGGATGTAGAAGAGTCTCATTAATCCACATTTTTAAGAGACACAGTTCTAGGTCTCATAAAAATGTGATGCTGGAGCCAGGAAACAGCGACCCAACCCCGTTCTGTTTCGCCCCAAACTTGCAATCCCTCAAAGAAATTGCCCCGAATATATTTTCTTTTCTCTATTTTAGACCCGTGAATTTCAATTATTTTTCCTCCTCCACACAAGCTTCTTCATATTGACTTCAATAAAATCGATAATACTTCGGTGACTTACTTTAACTAATCGTCCATTGCACGGTTAAAAACACCAAAATCTTCATGGATACTTTAAATCGGAGAATCCTTGAAAAATTCATTTACTATAGACAATATAATAGCTATTGGGATATTGCTGCCGGTAAAAAATGATGAATGTCTTTGTCTCTCACTCTTTGCTACAATGCAGCGACCCCTTTTACAGCCACAATACCATTTCCTTTTATCGTTATGAACTGCGTTTCAGTATTCTAAAGCTATTAACGCATAACAATCACTTCATTGATGACGAAATTAAAGTGCACTCAGTAAAATAACCAAAACTAAATCCATGTTCTCCAAAAATTTATTAAAAATGTTTTGTACACCCTCTGGACCAAAATATGACGAAACATGGCAATCATCCGAAGTCTTGAAAAAACTCTTCTGGTACTTACGAATAACATCACTTATCTTTGCCGTGATAATTTGTCTTTACAGTTTCTTTCGAAAGATAATGTTTGGGTCGAATGAGACAAAGTTTGCTAGAGTCCTTAACCCGAATAGGCTCTGACCTCTGATTTGTTGTACTGTATGAGATAGCATGACTTTGATCTCTACGCTTGCCCAAAATTTTATTCAAAATGGGGAATTTAAACAATTTGCATGTAGATTTGAAAATACTTGGAGGTTAAGTCAAAAAATTAAAGTTAAAAATTTAAAGAGTTAATAATTAAGTATTTCAAGAGACATTTAAGGAATTAAGTCGCAAGGAGTTGTAAGGAGATGAAGTTTTGACAGTGAATCGAGCAGTTGACTCGCCAAGGGTATGATTAGCTGTAAAGTGAGTTGAGTGGGAGTTATTTCGATAGAACGTTTCTTGATTTTCTTGTTGAGTAATTTGGGGTGTCTTTTTCAATTTTCTTAAAGGATTTACTGTCGGTATTGTTTATGTTCTTGATGAGCGTTTTTGAAATTTTGACATTATGCTTTATTGAGGGGTAATTTAGAGCAACTCTCAGCTACACATTTCACATATACCAGCTCACACAGGTAGTTTGTCTAATGATGGAATTTGGGTTTCATCAATGACATTAATTTTTGTTATTGCAGCAAATTCCCAGACAGGATTAGTATAGGTAATGATAGGTCTGAGATTCAGAGTATAGATATGCATTTTGTTCGTGCGATTTAATTTGGATTTTAGAGAAATTAGAAAGAAGAGTTTACCAGCTACTCAACAGAAATGTTCTTTAATTTGCATTACATTTTATCTGAAAGAGAGAGTTTTATTGAGGATCGCATAGAAATATTTCGTTTGCTCGGACCAGGTGCTTTTAAAGGCATGTATGTAGATATCAGGATTTATGTTTTCCCTCTTGGTTATGATAAGTATTCACACGATTTTACTAACGTTAAGAGTTATTTAATATTTAATGAACCAGTTTTCAAGTGCTGAGATTTATCTGTTAAGTATATGGGCGACTGCTTTGAGGTTTTTATGACGTGCAAGAATTGCAGTGTCATCAGCAACAATACAGATGATGGTGTTGTGCTGCTTCGGGATGTTTTTCATGAATAAGCTGGAGAGATTAAGCATCCTTGTGGTTCTCCTGCAAATATATTTCTGTTTTCTGAGCGGGAGTTATTAATATTGACTGAGAAATTTTGATTTTAGAAGTAAGAGTTAATCAGGGTGATTAATTTAGGGGCGTCATATTTAATTAGTGTATAGATAAGGCTAAGGTGTAACGCCTTTTGAATGTCCAAAAACATCTCTTATAATTTGGTTTGAATCAAAACCTGATTTGATATTTAGTGGGAAATATAATATGTTTAAAATGTCGATAGTATTCGCAATCATCATAATTTCGAAAGGCAAGTTTTTGATCGTTTTATTTGTAAGGCCTTCTCTCCGTGATGCCTTTTTATTTTTAATTTTTAAGTGTATTCAATTATTTCAGATGGAAGAAGGGGTCGTATCGAGGGTTATTTATGAAGTTATTTTCGTTTGAAAAGAAATTTTGTATAATGTGGATGATATTTTTGTCATTGGTCAGGTATGTGAGATTATTTAATTGAAACTGCTTTTCTAATGAGGCTGCTAAAAGTTCGGTTTTGTCATTATCTGACAGTGCAATTCATGCGCTCGTTTTTAAAACTGGAATTTTGGAAAGTTTTTCATGAAAGCTCTTGCCATATTCTAGAGAAAGATGTTTTCGGAAATAATATTTTTGAGGGCATCTTGCCAAATGTGATTATAAGCTTAAACTTTACATTTTTTGGGTGAGATTTAATTTTTATTTATTGGGAGGGGGAGGAGAGTTATCTCTTAATTTACAAACTTTTTCTCAGTTTCTTTATATAAAGAGGTTTTTGATTTCAGCACTTATGAAAAGTAGCATTATTATCTGGAATAGCTCTAGGGGCGGAATTAATACATTTAAGATTTGCATCGTGATACTTTTTATTTCATTTTCATTGTCCTCTCCCGTTTCTGCAGTGGGAAAAAAAAAACGAAAGAGGGAGGTATGTTTAATTTAATGCTTGAGTGAATTTTATCCAGTGCGTAAAATTTTTTACTCCTAGTAAGTAAACGGAATGAAGTTTGCTGGAGTGCTTCGTTCGGTTGGGCTTTCATTAGTTTCTATGATTGCCCATAAGTAGGAAAAAATAGTTGTATTTAGGTTTCACTTTCAAAAAATGCAAATGCTTAAGAAAATTTAAAGAGAGGAATTTTTGGAGGCACTTTAAGTAAGATAAAGTTTGAGTAATTTCAAAAATACTGAAAGTGTACTTAATGAATCTCACGTTCAATTTATAGCGCGACTAACTACAATATTTGACTAGTGCTGCCAAGTGAGGAAAATAATATAAATATTTTATTAATTTAATTAAACTCTACACTTTTCAATGTAATTCAGTGTGAATAAATTTTTAGGTAAAAATGAGGAGGAACGTTGAAGGAAAATATGGAGGATGTGGTCGGAGCAAAATAAAGAGTTGTCGGCTGAGAGAAGAGAAATACTGGGTTATCAGCTGTCAGAGAAAACATGACTATCACCACATTTTTATGCCAAGATTCTGCAGCACACAAATTCCTTTGTGCCAAATCAACACGACCGCTTAAGCCTTTCGTAAGCTTATTTTCCAATTCCTTTTTTTAAAATATAAGTAATTAACTTTAAAAATTGACTTTTGAATTTTTTTAATTGCAAAAGATATCATTTCTTACTGCTAAATAATTCCAAGAACATGATATATATTTATTAACATATTTTATTATATAAATAAAAATATCTAGAAATTATAAATATATAATTTTATATTACGAATAGAATTGTAAGAACAATTGTCAAATATAGAGACTCAAAAATGCTGGGGCTAAGAAAGCTTCCAAAACTTTTTTTTTAATTCTACTGTTTAATTTCAACAAATAATTTTTCATACATCTCACATCTGCTTACTAAATAAAATTTTAAAAAACTCGGTATTAATTAAAGAAATTGTTAAACAATTAAAACAAATTATTCATCTCTCATGTACTAATTGAAAGTAATGACAAAAACTGTATTGTGTGGGGCATTGCGGATAATAATACTATAAATAATAAATTCCGATATATTAACTAAATAAAATTATTTCTAATCTTTTTTGATGCTCAAATTGTGGTATTTAAGAGCTACATGTTAACAATAGTCGAGAAACTTCTGAAATATAATGTCGCCATTGAAAAACTCATAATTCATCAATGGATTCGTAGCAAACCGAGAAAGAAATTGATGAAATATCAAGAATAAATATATTTATAGTACATAATATTATTTCAAAATGCAGAAAGAGAAATTTAATTGAAAATAGGCCACTTGCAGGAAGTCCAATGGGCTTCATTGAACGTGAAGAATGGTGTATTGTCAGAAATATTGTTTGCAATCGTGAAACCAGGGAAGTAAAATTGACATAGGAAGTACATCAAAAATTTGACAAGTCTGCCAATGCAGAAACTATCAGGAAAATTATAAGAAAGTGTAATTTTTGTGGGTGAGCAGTTTAGAAACCCATTCATTAGTGAAGCAAACGAAATGCTCAGTTAAAAATTCGTAATAAAACGTACATTCAACAGCATAGAGACTTTTGGAAATCCGTTATATTTGTAGGTGAGAACAAGTACCATATTTCTGGAAGTTATATTGATATTTGAAGGTATAAGTTTGTATTTACTAATAACAAGGAATTATTAAGAATTGAAAGTTGATTACACAACAGTGATTGGACAAAATGGAAAATAATTACAACTCTCAATAGTATTTTTGACCACTATTGTTTTTAATGCATTCTATTAAAAATGTCTCCTTGCTGTAATGTATCATAGCATAGAATTATAGACGCTGTTAGCATTGTCTTGATTAAATTCATACCATGCAAATTATTTAGCATGTAGATCTTATGAATTTTGTGGTAGTAATAGAGACTTGTACTAGAGGCGCTTACCACGTTGCCTCCATATACGGGTACAGTTATTATCCTCACTAAGACAAAAGCGAGACTCATCACTAAAGATGACATGATGTCATTCCGTATGACTCCATGCTACACTTTCGTGGTATCTTTGCAGTCTCTGGCGATTTTTCTGAGGTGTCAGAATAATCTCTGTAATGCTCTTTGTGCAAGCAATCCAGAGCATGCAGCGATCTTCTTATTTTTACTAGCACTTACATGATGATACAAATAGGGCATCGCTGTTCGAATAAGCATAGTAGCAATTGGTGTACTCTGTAATTGACGGACAGTTCTCTGATCTTCCCTACTTGTAGTCCGTGTAGTTCTCCCTGAGCCTATTTGTCCTGAGCAATAACTTCCTTGTACCCAATTCCGCCAACGAAGTGGAACCGCAACATCTACATGATCGATATGATGTGCAATTCGACAGAATTGCCATTCCTCTTCATGCAGTCTTACAATGCGACCCTTCTCAAAGTCGTTACAAATGGCTGTCGTTTATTCTCAAAAGCTTTCTAAACTTCAAAACAATCAGTTAAACTCAAACACACTAGAGAGAATCAAAATTACGCGCTTTAGGAGACCCTCTAGAAGGGCCGCAGTGCGGTAAACTCACATCATTTGCACCGACGCAGCTGGCACTTTAATCATTTGTATATTTAACAGATACAAAACAATTTCTCAATTTGCAGTTACGTAACTACCTTGCTTCCCTCTGAGTAAAACTGTTTTTGATTATTCATTTATTTTCGATGATGATGAGTGCATTTACCAGGTGGAATTATGTGAACATATATACAAAACACAGTTCAGACTTTTGTAAACTTGATCATAACAAATCTGCTTTCATCAAAAGCGATCTGTCGATAATGACGTAAAGGAAGATATCAGAAGTCATCAATGACACGTTTAGCACTACTGTTTGATACATTCAATACTTTGTTAATCAGATTAAGCATATACAGAATTCCAATATTTTTTTCGAGCACTCTTTGAAAAAAAAAAGCTATACTCCACAATATATATATGTGTGTGTGAATGCATCAAATTTTGTTCAGTTAGTCCCAAAGTACCTAAATGCAATGTTGGTATTGCATGGAACTCATTTTCTTTTAGTAAACGACAAAACAAAGATCATAGTAAAGACACTTCTTCATAACAAAGTTAGGAAGAGAGAACTTACGAGATATATCCAAGAATAGTTCCCTTCTGAAACTAATTCAGTGAATTAAGATGTTTATGGCCATTAACTTTCTAATGTACCTTATTACGTCGAATAAATAATAGTAACATTTACAAAAATAATTAAGAAAATATTGCTGTCAATAATAAATTGATTCTTTAATTTGTGTAACAGATTCTCACGCGCATTTCTCTTTGTTAAACTTATGGGGCTACTTTAATAGATTGAATAGAATGGATATCAGAATTGGAGAGATTCATAGGAATAGTATAATAGTTCCAACATTTGAGAGGCAATATACTTAGAGTGAATATTTGACTTGGATCCCGTCTCTAGAAATATTTTTTAATTGCATTCACTTATCTGGAATTTTCTTAGAGGTACTCATGTAAGTAGTATTTCCTAATAACAATACTTAGTAGTGACGCGATAAAGTAATTGATCCATTTTATTTCTTTTGATAGAATTTAATCAATTCACTCGTTAAACATTTTGCAACTGATATTTGTTCAGTGATTATGTCTAATAAACATAAAGACACCAGTTCGTTGCAATGCCTTACCAACTAGAGATATTGATTAAATGTCGAACCACATTATGAAGTAGTTCATTATTCAAGGAAAAAGAATTTCTAGTGAATAAATCTTGATCACACAGTTATCTTAATAAAAATGACATGATGAATCTTTCTTTCGTTTATTAACAAAATATTGACAATTTTACTAACAGGCCCCTGATTTATTTTAGAAATGCAATTTTTTGTTCGATCAACTTTCTTTTAAACATATATTTCTCTCTCTTTCTCTTAATCG
>BMAW01037466.1:228356-239049 GCA_019974015.1 Nephila pilipes
GGCACAAAAAAGTTAAAGAAATCTTCTTTCCTATATGGCTGTAACTTATTAATTTGACATTTATGTTAAAAAGAGTTAAAAATGTCTAAGAAATAAATCTGACATATTAAAAATTCATCACAATAATTCATTAATACAAACAAATCATGAATGTAATCTTTTAAAAAGATTAGAAATTTCTATTTTAATACCACTTATTCATTTAAGAGAGTTACTATATTTTTCGTACAAATAGAGCTTTCTAAAATATTGAAGTTAAAATAAGCCAAAATTTATGTCAATATCAATTTAATTACTATCAATTTTTAATATTCACATTTCTAGTATAAAATGTATTTGAAAGTAATTTTTTTACATTTTCAATGCAAATTCTTCCATTTAATGAGATTGTGTTGAAATTGTAATAAATATATATCTGACGTAGATTTCAACGTCTCTAAGTGTGTTATGAATGTTTAAATCTCTTAAGTTAATTTCAAAATCTTTTTAAATAATAATTTTAATCTTTTAATTTTCGGAAATAAAACAATTTATTTTGGCTTCCCTTTAACTCAACTTTTATAACTGATGAAGAGAAATATTTAAGATCAAATAATACAATTCTATTTTATAAGCAAAAAAAATATTTGCTTAAATTTTTATCAAGTATTTATATTTGCAATGATTTTTCATTCGATTTGTAGAAAAATAATGTAAAAAAATAAAGTTTAAAATTATCTTAACATTAATGAATAAAAAAATATTCGAAAACAGCAGTTAAAGCAAGTATATAGACGATAACGTTTTTTGCTAGATAATTGTACATATAAGCTGATAAGCAATCACGCACTAAATTTATTTCTATTTTCTAAAAAACTACGGATTAAACATTTTAAAATGAAATAATTTCTTAATTAAAATGATATCAAGCTGTTTTTTCAACATAGCGTCATCGTAATCAGGCAATATTTATTGCGGCGAACACGTTCGAAAAATCACAAGTACATGATATCGAAGATTTGAAAAAAATGTAGACATTCATATTCGAACCAACGCTTCGTAAAAAAATTCTGATCTTGATCTTCAGCTATTCATTAGCAAATCTGTCACGAAATCGTTACTTCTGATTAGTTTTGAGCTATTTTTTAAATCTCCCATGTACAATTAATGTCTCTCACATATAAACAGCACAAAATAAGAACCGCAATCTATGTAACGACATTCTACAGAATGTTTTTAGAAGTAAAAAAAAAAGATGCCGTGGATGTTGAATAGCAATGCTTTAATTGTATATTGATGACATCAACAAGGAAAACATAAACTAGATGGATACATACAAAGCACATTGAAAATAATAGATACATATAATTAGAAACACAATAAGTAACTAGACACGCTCAAAATACAGACTTTTTAAGCATCATTATCTACTCTCCATTTTCACTACCGATTAAAATATTGGCATTTTTTAAGAGTAGCTGTTTTTATGTCTTCAGAATGGACACGTGGCTGCAGTGTATTCGAGCGTAATATTTTCTAAAAATATATATTTACTAAAAATATTAACATCACGGGGGGAAATAATTTTAAAGGAATACGCTTGTATGCTTGCATTTATATACTTATGACTTATTTTAATCTACCGAAAATAAGGTCGTAGTTATTTGTTTATACTTTCGTATCCACAGATGTTTACTTTTAAACGACCACAGAGGGAAGATTTCATTACATTTTGAAAATTATTATTACATTTTATTCATTTATTTAGTGAATACAAATTTTCGAATTTTACATATCAAAAAACTTAAATAAGACTACATATTGAGAAAATTGTAGAACACAGTTTATTTTCCATAAAAAAGAAATTGTTTATTCTAATCTAGTCTGCAATATTTTTGTTAAACTTTAAGATGTAGTTAAATGTTTTTTTGCTCTTTAAAACATTTTTGTACTTCTTGAAATAGGTATGACTTTTGTTATCAACATCTTGCATGTTAAATAAGAGAATGTGAACTGAAAATAAATATTAAGGTGTGAAATTGTACTATAAAGGAACACTTAATGGAAATGCTACAAATAAATGCATTAAATATATCTCCGTATGTCCAGTAATGTAATTCGTATGAAAAAGAAGAAAAATGTGGCTCTAAAAAAGATGAAATAATTATATATATATATATATATATATAAAGAAAGTTAGAGAGAGAGAGAGAGGAAAAGAAATTATTCCACTAAACAGTTAAGGAACGACAATAAAATACATGAAAAAATACGTGGCAAAAACAGCAAGATACACTTCAAAATATGAAAAAGTACTTAAGCATGAAAAACAATGAAAATATATGAGAGAAGTAAACCATAATATAAAATGAAATACAAGCATTTATAAATTCTGAATCTGACTCATCACAGAATAATAGGTTTTAATATATTTTACTGGACAATACTCACCTACAGAAAAAATGCTTTGAATACATATGAAAATTACATTAGGTTCAAAAATTACCAAATACTAAAATACAACATTGTAAGATAAGAGACCAAATAAAAAATGCAATAAAATAAATAGTTATATTCTAACATTGACCAAAGAAAATAGAGGAAGAAGAAATCCAAAAATTAACCAATCAGAATAAAAAATTTACTTGAGACAAATACCTTGCAATACAAGCACAATTTAATACAAACTAGACAATATATTTTTTCGCCTTGTTGAAACCAGAAATGTAGCATTGCTTTAATCATAGAGAAAGAGTACTATCAAAAAGAAGTTTTAGAAACTGTAAACTATAAAATTAATGAAACATAAAAAATAAAATATAAAAATAAAAATTAAAGACAATATAAATAAAAAAAAATTAAAAAAGAGATAAAGAAAGATTTAAAAAATAATAAATTATTTTTTTATCTTGTATTCAAAGAAAAATTTATTCAACTAGAGACAATTTATTATCTGATTATAAACATGAGATTATGAGTATTCATTTAATTGAGGATATTTGGACTTTAAATATAATATGGAACCTTATAATTTCGAATAATATTCTATAATGTTTTATAATTCAGCATAATATAGTATAATGTTTTGTTAAATTTATTCACAAATCTAATGATACTATTAATTTTAATATTCTTCTTTATAATTATAAAAAATTAATTACCATTAAAACTCTCAACATTTAAAAAATACTCTTAAATATAATAAAAAATAGGTCGTTACTTCATAAAATTTTAATGATAACTTAGGAATAAAAAATAATGATATGTGTATGTGTAATGTTTGCAAAGGGAATGTCATTGAACAATATCAACATGTGATTACAGGTAATTTCGGTACTGTTGAGGATAAAAAGTTAGAAGATATATTATGAAACATGCGACTAATTTCAGGCTTAGCAATTGGAAAATAGTTTTTATGTCAAAAAACAAATTAGCTTAAATATTAATAGCTTTTTTGTTAAGCAATTAAGTATGATATTCTATCAGAAGTTTTTAAACAGTTTAAAGACTGCTGAATGAAGATATTAAATATGTTTTTTTTTTTTTTCAGAAAAAGAGATAATAATAATAATGAGGATATTTATTTGAAAGAGTTAAAAAATCCTATTATTAAACTCCAGGACAGATTTATTGCTACTTATGTAGACAAAATAACTAATCAATATTTAGTTAATTGCAAAAAATTCTACATTAACTAAAAAGTACCTTGAGAATAATAATTCTTTCGAACTATTGAGCAGTGGTCAGAAAAAAAACTCTAGTAAAATTATTATTGCACTTGATATGAAAATTGGTATTCATATTGCTATGTTAATTTACATCAAATTTTTTTAATACTAAAATTTTTATTAAATTTAGAACAGTAACTAATGGTATGAATATATATGTGTGTGTTATTCTTACTGTTAAAAACTTAAAGATTTTATACAGAATATTATACATAAGGTAAGCATACTGCCATTATTAAAAATATTACTGATATAGTCAAAAATATTATTAATAACAAACACATTTATGTTATTTACAGCTATGAATTTAAAGATATTTTTAACTATATTGCTACAGAGGATCTTCTTCTAAAACAGTTGTATAAGACATTTACTATTAATTAATTTATAGTAAATTAAAAATTTAATTCGTTATGTTGATCTTAAAAGAAAGTTGCAAATTTTTAATTTTTTTGGAAATAGATTGAAGATAAATCACAAAGTGGACCAAATTAGCAATTTCTTAGCCAATATTTATTCGCATTTTTGTAAAGATAATTTTTTATCATTATATTTTTAGAGAATACTTAGATATATTGATGTTATTTTCATATAAACTAATAATAATAAAGATATTAAACCTTTGTTAACGTTTTATCTAGAGTAGAAAAATTTATTGCAATCTGATATAATATTGCAATAAAGCAGAATATTTGCTAATTTTTAAAAACAGAAGGTAATAAAATTTTGAGAAATATATATGATAATATGGAACATAATTTATAATTATATTTTATGTGATACTAGACTTGTGATTAATATACAGGATATTTACATTAATTTGGATAAGTTTAAAAAATTTGTTTGGTTGCAAAATTTCCTGTGAATTTTATGAAGAGTAAATAAAAATGTAATGTAACGTTTGGTTATCATATGATTGTTAAAATTTTGTTTTTAATAGATTTTTAAATTATGTTTTTAGTTTTTTAAAATTTTTGATGTTTCATACTTTTTAATTTTTTTATCCCCCCCCCTCATTTTACTGTAATATTTGTTTTTGTTGTAAAGTCGTTAAAATTCTTCTGTTTTAGTACTTTTTCTCTCTGATAGAAACCTTTAAGATGAATATTTTCATTACAACCTTTCCAGTTTTAACTTGAGCTGTAAAATCTTCTTTTGTAAGTGAAATAACATTGGTATAGTGTTGTTATGCATTGTGGCCTGTGTAATTTTGAATAATCATTTTCTTATTATGTTTATTTAATTTTTGTAATATACTTTTCTGCTTTAATGGACCAAATTCACAGAACCACGTGATCTATATCATAAGCAAATCGGCGTGGTATGTGTTTACATAGGATTTCCCTATATGCTAGTTGTATATATATTGTATGTCCGCTTTATTTCGATTAATATATTTCATATTATCATATGTCTTACATTATTCAATTATTTATATTCGGCAGGAAATAGTATGAGTATATTTTTTTATGTATCTATAGTCTTATTCTCGTTTAATTGAGTTGTTAAAATGTCGTTCGGTAAGCTAAGCCTATTTAAACTTGCTTCTGGCGTTTGTATGTATACATATAAGATTTAAGTTATTTTCTTCTTTAAGAAATACGTTTTTGAACTGTTATAGAACTAATTCGGTTTGAATTAATTTCATCTTTTTGTTTTGACTAAGCTTATTTTGTATTTGAAATTATTTCATTTATAAATATTGTTACGTATCAACAAATCATCGGTAAATTCTAACATGTTAAAAATGAAGGCCCGATATTTATTCTAATATTGTAATTATTCTTAACTGTCAGAAAAATAAATGTGAATTGTTAAAGTATAATTAAACTCTTTCTGAATTATTGTATATTTCATGTAATAAAGACATTTTATTTATCAGGTTGATCCTGTTTAAAACTTAAAACAACATTGAATTTATATATGGTTTAAACTATTTTCTATTTTAATCAAGATACATAATTAAGCTGTAACACTAATATAATGATTTCTGACTCAAACAGAAATAATGTTGTTTCTCGAATTATATTTTTTTAAAATTTGGTTAAAGCTCTAGTTTACCGGGGACACTTGGCGAAATTTTGGCAATCATGCCTAGTAGACTCCAAAAGCGGGTATATAGAACCCGACGCTTTCAGAAGAGGACAAAAAAAAGATGGAACCGTTTGTGTAAGACAAATTTTGAACCAAGATGGCATTTTCTCTGAAAGAAAGGAAATGCAAGCATCAAGTTTTATTTTAAATTATTCGCTTCGGTAATTCATCAAAGAAAAACAAATTCATCATAAAATGACATTCCACACAATGCGTATGCTTCCCAATACCACAAATTTAAACAAATGCTAAAAATAAGTACTTACATATTAAAAATCAACAAACAACTTTCCTCAAATAATATTATTAAATTAAATTTTAAAGAAAAGAGCGGTAAAAATAATTTTCTCAAATACTAGAAAATCACACTTAAATTAGGGTGTTTTCATAATTATAAATAAATGTCTAAATGTAAACCAAATGAATTCGCAGCCATTATTTCAGCTTGTTGATAGAAGGATGATTCAAGATCTTAATACTACAGCAATCCAAAATTTTGATTTTTGCATTTATTTAGGGTGGAAAATATATCAAAGTTTTTTGATAATTTGTCATTCAATTAAAATGTAGTATATTCAGTAAAATGTCAGTTACTTAAGCTTATGAAGCATAACACATTTCACTAACGCTGTGCAAAACAAACGAATACGAGACTTGTTTACATCGGTGGGTATCACGTGGTCAAGTAATGTGATCAGGACGTCACGTGAATTTAGTCCGTTGATTACAGATTGGGTATACCTCTTTGTCTGTGCATATATTTTAGCCTTTTTATAGAACGGCTTTTTTTTACATTTTTTTTTTAATTTATGGAATTTCCATATCGGCTTATAACATTTTCTTGTTCGGAGTTTTGGTCCTGTAAAATATATTTAATGGCTAATCTGTCAAAAGCCAGATTCAGAAATAATAATAACTATATTTAATTTTTTCTTATGGTTTTCTTTTCTTTGGCCTTCAGGTCAAAGTTTATACTTTTTCATGTTTTGACCCTTTTCTTCATTACTGTTATTAATTTGCTTTGTATTCTTTCAAGTTTTGAGTGGTTCTTTCTGGATTATTATAAGGGTAATTTTTTTTTCTTTAGTGGTAGGTTTTTCTAATTAAAATAATGTTCACTTCTCTTATATTTTTTCAATAATCTAGAAAGTTATTTTTCTTATATTTACATTCTTGCTTCTATAACAATTTTAAATGGCTATTTCAGTAATATTATTTTGTTAAATTGTCGAAATATTATTATAGTTATGTATACATATTTCTCTTTCTCTCTGTATATATATATATATATATATAAAGAGAAAAAAAAACGAATTCCAAATTCATCGTGCAATTAAGATCGTTTATTCATTTCAATGAGAGGGAGAGGCAACAAGTGTCCATAAGACAGGAGACACAGCTCCGACATTTCAATTACATCAGAAGAGCGTAGAGCAGAGTAAAAGAGAGTGAGTTTTACCTTGCAAGGAATTTTATAGAAGGAATTTCTACCAATCACATGGGTAACTCATGTGGTATAAGAGTTGCTTATGAGAGCGTGATCTAATAAATATAAGGATAATTTGGAACTGGATCAAAAAATAGGAATGAACTAATTTTACTTTTGAGTTAGAAAATGAGAAAATTAGGAAACGAAATTACTACAAATTTAAATTCAATCATTGCATATATATATATGCTTCATAATCGATTTATTAATTCAAAATTCAGTAATAACTTTCTGAAATAGCTGAAGTGATCAAAATTTTCTAATAAAAAAGAGGTTTTATAAATTAGCTGAAGCAATTTATTGGACAGCGTATAAATACCTAAAAAACTTATTTCAATACATACCTAGATATGGTTGCATAAATAAGCTGATAAAATACGATACAATTTAATATACTTTATTTAATCATCCATATCTTCAGCTCTTTTAACAGTCTGATACAAAACTGAAGCGGGACTTTAACAAAAAGAATTCTCTTTAGTAATATTGATAGGGTTTTCTTGGTTATCTGACTGCCAGTTAAGCATTAAGATTGCCATTCATTACTTATCTTTGCTTATTTTAAATTAATGCAATTTGTCGAATTCCTTTATCATACGATGTTTGCTCATATATAGATTGATTCGGCTTGATCTTGGAGCATTAGTTTTATTAATTAAACAGGGAGCGGTTTAGCGACAAAAATATTTTTTAGTGTTAGCTGGGCTATAAATCGCAAAACCGGTACACTTCCTTCTGGTAACCCCATGCGTATGAATATAAGATTTATGAGAACGTCATTATTTTTACGCTTGACTTCATACTTGTACTAGCTGGGCGCATGGAAATTTTGATGTCTCATTTGAGAAATTGACTTTCAACTTCTCATTCGAAACGTCTTTTTCATTAGCTGATAGCAAGTTGAGAATCTGCAAAAAAAGAAATTGTATTGGAAATTGTTTCTGTTTGTATAACATAAGTTGAGTATCGCGAGGTTTGTTTGGTAAATATGGTTGGTAGTCAAGCGTCCATTAAAAAAAATACTGCCCAGCGGAAATTCAAATTTTCCCCCCATTACTTCGCCGAATACATTTGGCGGCGCCAGAGGAAGTATTCTTCGAATCCGGTAATTCCTCCTGCGAGATCGTCATTGTTTGTTCTTTCAAAATAGGGTTAGCAGTTTTTTTTTCCGATCATTTTCAATGTTTTTCGCTATTTTTTACGCCAACCATTTTTACATGCCTTCTTTACGACCGTAATGCTTACGAGATTATATTTCCGGCAACACGCCATCTTATTTCTTGTTGAAATGATTTTGAGTTTGAAATTCTCGCCTTTGGCTCCATTAACAAAATCTAGCAAAGTAATCTCTATCTTAGGGTTTTCTCTTTAATTCATTTGGTGTAAATTTATTTTATTTTACAGACTTTTTACTTTTTTTTTTTCAGACCATGATCATTTCCTGAAAATACTTAATTTAATGAGAAAGATGCTGAGGTTAACTGCATTTTCCATTTTTATATGAGATGAAGTTCTTAGACGTATAAGGAAAAAGTGAATAATGTTTTAAACTGGAACTATTTTTTATAATGTAGCTTAACTATTGTAGCTGACTCAGAATTAACTCAGAATACGTGGAAACTACATTTAGAGTAATTTGGCAGTCTGGGAATTAATTTAGTTTACAAACTTCTTCCAATTTCAGTTAATTATCGCTTTATATACATAGAGTCGATACATTTGTTACAACTGTTAAGTAGAGAGGTTAGAAATTAATTAGCTAAGGAAATCTAATAAATTTCCAAGTTAAATTGACTAGTTAAGCTATTTAGTTTGACTAGCTATTTTTGTGAGTCCCTATCTGCTTTGAATTCGGGACTATTTACTTTTATGAAATTATAGCTAAGCGTCGAGAACTTAATCTTCACTTTTCATACGACGACACAAATTATATCCTTGCTATCATAAATTCTTATTTGTCTCATATTTTTTTTTTATCTAAACATTTTACTTTTTGCAAGAAATATTGGTACTTAAAAACATATGGTTCAATGATATCTTAAATTCAGGACAGCAAATATAATTATTGAGTCGGCAAAATAATAAGTAATTTTAAGAAAAAGTTTTCGTATCAAATTTTACAAGTTCGTGAATTACTTATTCGAATAAGAATTTATTCACTGAAATTATCAAAACATTTAAGGCTCATTTACTTATCAAAGAAATACAACAATCATAGTAAATCTGCACAGTTACAAAACAGGAGTATCAATAACTAAGCACAGTTTATCGAACTTAATATATAAATTATCAGAAGAAACTTTTAATTAAAAGAACGAGAATGATTTATCTGTTATATGTAATTTAATCATATAAGCCAGATACTGAAACCACTCCATAATAAGAGATACCACGAGGGATACAAGTAAATTATCTTTTTCATTAGGTTTTATTAATTTATTTTCGTTCTTTCTAATTTTTCATCAACCCTCTTCTGCTAATTCAGGCTGTTTCTGATTTATTTCTTTTTCAGTTCGTTAACTTCAGAATGACTTTGATTGCAGATTAATTGACGATTGCAATTGCCTAGTTCAAGTTCCCTTTCATGCGCATCGCTTCACACTAAAAGGTATGCGGTATTGTTTGAGAAAATGGCAGGTGTTTCAACAATTGTCACTCAGGCCAAAGTGACATTGCCTTGATGAGGAATCGTTGTCATTTAGCACGACAAGAATGACACACAAAAAGAGGCCGAGTTAGGTTGAGAAGTTTTTTTCCAAGCAGATCGAATTTTCGTCTTTTCAATGCACTGTCGAAAGCATGTGCTTATTAAAAGTGTAATCTTCTTCGAGACATTTCTGTCCATTTCACTTCCAAAGAAAGACTCGAGACCTTACAGAAGATAATAGTTTATTATAAAAAAATTTAATAATAAGATTATTCAAAGAAGTTAATTAATAAAATTTAATTAAAATGGGTGGAGTTGGATGAAGCAAGGTGTTGGATTTACTTTTATTGCAGGTTTAATAAGTTTATTTAAATATACAAACAGACTGGATTTCTTTTCTTTCTTTTTTTTTTTTTGAAACATTGACGTTTCATAAAGATTTATTTGCACTGAGAAAAAATATTTTTATTCTTATTTAAAATGAAATATATAAGTAACTTTTATTTCAACAATGTAAAACTAAAGGAACAAATTCCTTTAAGAGGTAAGCATATCGATGTGCTCGTTGAAATGTATTTCTTCCCTTTTTTTAATTGAAATATCTGTTTCTCAAAATCGAAATTTCTAAGTATTTCTATTCAAATTATCGAAAACTAAAAGATATTAAAACAATGAGAATTTATTCAGTAAAATATTTTAAAAGTATTAAAATTTCCTCGAACTCTCTTTTTTGGGTTTTTTTTTTTTTTTTTTTTT
>BMAW01037466.1:239059-292354 GCA_019974015.1 Nephila pilipes
TTGTTGTGCTTCGTTCAGTTACGTATTGCTCAATAAAGCGCGATAACATTAGATATAAGGCTATTTGTCATTGTCTATATCGCTATGTGGGTCGCCATCTCCGTTCTTAGCATACCAATGACACGAGGAAACAAAGAACATAAATGTTACCTAGAGTATGAAAGTAGACTTTTAGAATTTTAGGTTTAACAGCCATAAATTTTAATCCGCAACTCCATATCTGTTTTATTTTCGACTGCCAGGGTATATTCGCATATGCTTAGAATGTATTATAAATTTAGATTCGAACTTTCCTCTACAAAATAACAATAATGATATTTTTAGAATTTTTATTAACAAGTTCATAATCCCTCAAAATCGTTTTCTCATATTCTTAAATATTTTAGAAACACTTATTAATAAGAAAGTTTAAAATTTTACTTTGTGCATACGAAAGCAAATCGGTCGTTTCAACATTCTCTGCCAAAACTAGTTCTAACCATAGTTAGATATCTTAAAAACACAAAGGAAGCCCACTTTATTTTCTTCATTCTTAAAGTAAAATGCTGTGTTGAAATATTTCGAAGAAAATGTGTAAAGATTTTCTATTTATAAAGTATAATAGGGTAACAAGCATTGTATCTTGAAGAAAGTCAAATAATCTTTAGACATGAATTCTCCTCAAACATGAAGCAATGAAAAATCTGGTTAAAACTGGATAGAAAACGTCCTTGAGGTGTAAAGGCTGGCAAGTTACTCAATCAAAAATTAATAACTATCTTAGAATATGTTACATAGTTCCCGATTGCATTCAATTCAAGTATGGAGAAATCATTTTTCTCATAGTCATTGTTACAGTATCGTAGATGGCAAATATTTTAGGGGTGATGTTTTCAAAATTTTTATTTTATCATCAAAGTATTGTTCTAAACCTAAAGCTAAATGTTGCGCAATATTTCGGTGACATTTTTATATTATTGACAATTTCTTAGAATAAGTGCTGTGATGACCGTTGTCGATATGGGCATACGTAAATGCCTTTAGTGTTTTTATGTTTTACAGAAGGGTCTTTATTAATGTTTATACTTTATTGTTTCCTTGTGAAAGTATCAAAACATTTGGAGGAAATTTAATCATATTGATCTGCGCTTAAGAAACCTCTTCATATCATATAATGAATTTATTCATTTTATTGGGGCTCAAAATTTCCCTAGCTTTGCTACGTATATCGAAGATGAACTCCAATATTTAAATCTGATCTTTTGTAAATGTTTAATGTATTTTTCTATCTTGGACGCGCAGCTAACTACAATGTATTGAGTGTAACAAAACCTCTAAGCTGTGATCACCTAGGGCAGAGGCGTACACTATTCGTTTAACCGCGTGCAGTTTACTTTCTCAAATGTATGAATCAAATTATTTGATCCTTTCATTATGCATGGTTTTCTGCTCTCAAGTTTGTGATTGACATTTCGCAATTGGTTTAGCATTCCCAGTTTGAAAAGTCTTTCATAAAGGACTTGTCTTAAATGTCTTGTCCAGTCTATTAAGATGAGCTATTAATGTCTATTTTCTTTGGTTTTCAATTAGCTCTGGCTTTTACTTAACTATAATAAGCAAATATCAGGCGCAAACTCAAATTACCTCTACTCTTACTTTATCATTATTCTAAACATTAGATTGACACATGCGTTAGCAACTACGATGGTTTGTTTCTTCCTCTAAGAGAATATATTTCATTCTGGATTTACTTATAATAAACAGGTCAAATACAGTGGATATTTTGTTTCCAAATGTGGTGCTGACATAGAAGAGTTTTGATGATTATCAGTTGGTATAATAATTAACAAAAGTGACCAGATCAGACATGTAGACAAGAGTGCCTTAATATTCAAATATTTACCTGCCTGGTCTGGATAAACTCCCAACCCTCTTGCGAAATGCCACGTTTGGAAGCAGTTGTTACACTTATTGAAATATCTTGTCACTTTTCAGAATTATTAGCTTTGCATGTGTTTTAATTGCCTAGAACATTCATTTATGAATTAAAGGGTTTTATGTGACATGTATACAACAGATTCAATACATGAAAGAGACTAAGCAGAATGCAGCCAGAACCACCCGCCTCGATTAACACTGATTCCTGTGCAGTCACTTTTTATCGTATTTTCTTTCGTTTCTCGCCATGTTTTCATTCATTTTATACAAATTATTTACCTAGAAAGAACGATCACATAGTCGTGTTGAAAGAAAGTTAGTGCTCATAACAACAAGAAATAAAACTGTGCGTAGGTACTTGACAAAATACAAAATCATATAACAATTCTTAATAGAATGTGAGCCACAACTAACACCAATGCATTCTGCCTACAAGTCGGGGCGAGAAACCGTAAGCACTCAGTGTCTTGACTCAACTCATCCTAAGCATATTGAACTTAGGCATTTAGATCTTTCAATTTTGTAGTTGTGGTGAAGTCTTAACAAGAATGGCTATAGCATCTACGTTGGACGACACTGCTGGCCATGTACATATATTATCCTGTGGTTGCAAGATGTGAACACTAGAGTTATTTTGTTGAAATAGAGAGTTGAAATAGACGCGAGAATGATCACCGGTCGAAGTACTTGTTAACGTTCCTTTAATTCGTCCATTGACTCTGTTGAAGATCACCGATGATTGGACATCACACAAATCTTACCCCACACCATATGCACTCTGCTGTCATGGTATCAAATCATCCATAGTAGCGTTAACCGTGCCTCCCCATGGGCGTGGTTATCATCTCCATAAACAAAGAAGTCATCTCTAATCGACTACTGCCATTCCATGGCTTCCTTGCCTCTTTCATACACAGACTCTGGAGGCATTGCCACCAGCAACATCTCAAAATTGACTTCTTCATTCATGGACAATGCCTCAACAGTCTCGTGAAAGCAATCTAGAAAGTACATCCGTCGTGGTAATTATAGGATGATGCAGGAAGGCATCACTGTTCGCATTATACCCGGAATCGGTGTACTTCACTTGATTACTGTACAGATCATTAATCTTCCCTACTGGTAGACCTGGTCATGGTCGTAGAATACGGCTGTATTTTCATCGAAGTGGTGGTTTCGAACCTGATGTTTATAAAAGATCGCCGTGTCGCAAGGCAGATGCACGTTAAATCGAAGATTGAGATCCACCGGATGGCATAGTGTGGAAGTTTGGAGAGTTGCCAGCTCAGGTGTCATCGTCGTCATCACCGAGGCTCAATTACGTTCTTCATTACCATTAATCTTCGTGCTGCTTTTCAGTGTGACGTCATTAAACAATCATGGCAGCCCATATAATCTCTGAGCTTGCCGGAGGTGAGTGACAATTTCTTCACCCAATCACCAAACGTGGAACAATAACTTCTCACGACAGATGTAACGCGCAGTTCAACGAGTCTATCTGCCCTCACGCAATCTTATAAACTATTTTCAGGCGTTTTAAAATGTCGTTTCCTTCTGAGAATTCTAAACTTTAGTGATAGAATTATTTCAAATGCACCAGACATAATCAAATTACGTTCTTTGGAGAACTGTTCAAACAATTTTGTGAATAGTGATAAATCAATGCTGACATCGTAAGCGCCGGTACGGTTGTCACTTTAATTTTGCCGATACAGAAACAATCTTAGTGCATTTATTTACCTTGAGCAACTTTTCTTTGATGATAGATACTAATTTGGTAATATCTTTATTACCAAACTTTATTACTATTATTTATATATTAGAATATTAATAAACGTGCAGTGTATGTACATAAAATGCCAAACATGTATATTATCCATTTACTGTAAGTTGGGTTAGGTGGTATAACTGGCAGCTTTATTAACTTTGGCCATATGGGATATCTTATTTTTCGTGTTTTTAATAATAACACAAATTTACATTATTAATAGGATTTGGAGAGCTGTGTAAAACACATTAATTTACGTGCTTTTATGTTCCGAATGGCTAAAGAAAACGTTAGCGTTCACAAAATTAGTCTCTTCGGAAGTCAGTGAAAGAAATTTTGCGTTTATGCGAGACATGTTTCCTTCAATGTCGGATGCTAAAATAAGGTATATTATAGATACAAAGTGAAACATGAAAACTTCTATTTTAGTAAACAGTTGTGTTCCTATAAAGATGAAAAGCATGGCTTTTCTTTCAGAACGTCGTGAAATTGTTTTGAATGCTGTATTTACAATCATAGTAAATTCAAAGTATGGTGAAAATTCTAAGGCTTTGGCTGTCACCTGTCAGCTAAAACTTTAATTTATTTTACTATCACCTGAACTTTTCCAGATAATGGTGAAGTAATTAAGGGCAAAGACATGGTGAACGATTTCATCAAAGATCACTATGGGTTTCCTTATCGATTACAGTATACAATGCAGCAATGCTTTGGGCTATTGTTTGCTGTTATCCAGTTTAACCATCTCATCCATAAACTAGTACTAATGTATTTAACTCATCTTAAACTATGTTCTTAACGTGTGAAATGTGTGAAAATGTACTGCAGATAAACGCAATATTTTACTGCACAATCTCTTAGTTCTTATTGTAATTAATTATAAATACACATTGTTCTCATTTAATTCAAATTAGAATCAACAATAAATTCTGTTATCATTTCATGCACTCAACATGCATCCTTCAAATATTAGCATTAATTAAGGGAAAATTGTTTATATCAGTGATATCAAAATCTCTTCGAGACACATAAAGTGATTTCTGTGACTTCTGTGAGACTATCTTGGTTATTTATAACACTTTTATACTCTATTTCTTATAAAGAATATTAATAACAGTGTTCTTATAACATATCTGAAATAACATTGCAGAATATATTGCATCAATGAAAGAGCTTCATTACTTTTATCAGTAAAATTATTATGTTCCATCATCTGCAAATTTTATGTTGAACTTTCAAATCATTTATTTAAATTTAATAGTTTTAAGAAAATTAATTTCTGTCATTCTGAGAATCAAAAATTTTAAGACTTTTCCATGTATGATGTTGTAAATTTCTCCTTTATCTAACTCAGCCCTAACCTTCTCAGATATAAAATATATTTTTCTGTCATAACCATCAGAAAATGACAAAAGCTCTATATTTTTAATGTATTCTTTAGATTCTGTAGCAATCTTAAGCAGAGTATTTCAGCTGGAGGTTCATCCCAGTTCTAGTTACGTCATTCACACGATATGTCAGGCAGTTAAATGATAACGAAATAATTTCTTTCTTTGTGGTGACAGGAAGTATGTAATGGCGAGTGAAAGTGTATTTCGGAAAAGTGAAAAATATTATCGATGAAATTATTTTTAGAAAATGAGTAATGTTTTCGATTGAAAAATTATAATTGCAATTTATATGGATTCATTATTTTTCAAATTCAAAGAAGGATGAAAATTAATCATCTTTTGTAAGAAATTAATATTTTTGTGGCTGTGAGGAAAAAGTATTTAAGATAAATCATTATATTAATTCGAAAGTCTGGTTACGATATCAAGCAGAGCGATAATATCGAAAGGAAAACTCTTATCAATTTAGGAAAATTAAAATTACAAATAATTTTGTATCTATTAAAATTTAACTTTTAATGCCAATATTTAATAATTAAACTTATTCATTAGGAAGCAAAATCTACCACCATTTTGATTTTGTGGACGTAATGTTAATCCTATAGATTTGACTTTAATTCTTACATTTTTATTATTTTTGCTCTTTCAGATGCATTGCATTCAAATAGATCAAATAATAGAATGGGAGAGTCAAGTCGAAATTCACCGTTAATAATCAAAATCAAATAGTGATAGGAAGAGTATCAAAAACTGAAGACAACAAGTGTAATTAAAAACCTAAAGAGGTTCATTTTTTTTTTTTTTTTTTTTTTTTTTTTTTTTTTTTTTTTCTTTAATTACACGGTTAGTCTTTCCAGTTTTTCTTTGGATAACCCTTAAGGCTCCCGTCTACCCGCCATTTTGATTTCATCAGCTTAATGTTAATCCTATGGAATTTCGACTTGAATTCTCCCATCTTTATTATTTGATCTATTTGAATGCAATAAAGTGCATCTGAAAGAGCAAAAAATAATGAATGCTTCTGTGGAATTACTTTTTTCCTCCGATTCTTAAAAATATTTGAAAATATTCTTTAAAGACCGGAAAACTAAAAAATTAATAATTAAAATAAGAATAAAAATATTTTTAAAAATCTTAGGGAAAAAGTAATTCCACAGAAGCATTGATTATTTTTTGCTCTTTCAAATGCACTTTATTGCATTCAAGTAGATCAAATAATAAAGATGTAAGAATTAAAGTCAAAATTCCATAGGATTAACATTACGTCCACGAAATCAAAATGGAGGGTAGAAGGGAGCCTTAATGAACAATATAAGTTTTAATTACATTAAATATTGGCATTAAAAGTTAAATTTTAATTATCAGGATATGACAAAATTATTTGTAAAATTTTAACTTTTCCTAAACTTGATCGAGTTTTCCCGATATTATCGCCTGCTTGATATCGTAAAATTCAGACTTTTCTCTGAATAATGTAATGATTTAGCTAACCTACTTTTTTCCTCACAGCTTACAAAAATATTAATTTCTGACAAAAAGATGATTAATTTCTTCATCCTTCTTTTGAATTTGAACTGAAAATAATGAACTATATAGTAACGTAATTATAATTTTTTTTTCAATCGAAAAATGACACTATTTTTCAAAAAATAATTTCACTGATAACATTTTTTCTACTTCGTTTCCGAAATACATTTATTTCTCTCACTCGCCATTTACACATTTCCTGTCACTCACAAAGAAAGAAAATGTTTTCTCGTTATCATTTAACTGCCGATTATACCGTGTGGACTGACGTAACTAGAACTGGTTTAACCTCCAGCTGAAATACTCGCTTTTAAGATTGCTACAGAATCTAAAGAATACATTAAAAATACAGAGCTTTTTGTCATTTATGGTTATGACAGGAAAAAATATATTTCTATCTGAGAAGGGTTATAAATATTTTTTGATAAAGTGAGAAATTTCATACCTATCATACATGGAAAAGTCTTAACATTTTTATCTCTCAGAATGACAAGAAATTATTTTTTCTTAAAAACTTATTATTTAAATTTTAAATAAATACTTGAAAGTTCAAACATAAAATTTTGTAGACGATGGTAACATAATAATTTTACTGATAAAAGTAATGAAGCTCTTTCATTGATGCAATATATTCTGCAATGCTATTTCAGGTATGTTATAAGAACACTCGTTAGGTTATTAAATATTCTTTATAAGAAATAGAGTATAAAAGTGTTATAAAATAACTAAGATAACTTTCACAGAAGTCACGAATCACTTTTATGGGCCTCGAAGAGATTTTTGATATCACTGATATAAACAAAAATTCATTTTTCCCCTTAATTTAATGCTAATATTTCAGTTGGATGTATTGTTGAGTGCATGAAAATGATAACAGAAATTTATTGTTGATTCTTAATTTGAATTAAATGAGAATAATGTGTATTTATAATTAATTACAATAAGAACTTAAGAGATTGTGCAGTAAAATATCACGTTTATCTGCAGTATATTTTCACACATTTTACACAGCAGAACATAGTTTACGAGAGTTAAATTAAGTACATTAGTATCAGTTTTTGCGATTATATTGCTGTTCGGAGCAATATAAACAATAGCTCCAAAGCATTGCTGCATTACATCGTAATCGATAAGGAAACTCCATAGTAAATATCTTTTGATGAAATCGTTCACCATGCTCGTCTCTAATTACTTCCCCATTATCTGGAAAAAAGTTCAGGTGATAGTGTAACAATTAAAGTTTTAATGACAGGTGACAGCCAAAGCTCTTAGAATTTTCACCATACTTTGAATTATGCATTTATGGATTGTAACATAGTACTTCTCCAAAACAATTTCCACGACGTTCTTGAAAGAAAGCCATGTGCTTCTTCTATCTTTATAGGAACAGATCCAACTGCTTTTACTAAAATAGAAGTTTTCATAAGTTTCTGAATGCCTGTATCTATAAATATACCTTTTATTTTAGCATCCGGACTTTGAAGGAAACATGTCTCGCATAAACGCAAATTTCTTTCACTGACTTCCGAAGAGACTAATTTTATGAACGCTAACGTTTTCTTTAGCCATTCGAACATAAAAGCACGTAAATTAATGTGTTTTACACAGTTCTCCAAATCCTATTAATAATGAAGATTTTGTATTATTATTAAAAAGTACGAAAATAAGCATCTCCCATATGGCCAAAGTTAATAAAGCTGTCAGTTATACCACCTAACCCAACTTACAAAGTAAATACATGGAAAGTACATGTTTGGCATTTTATGTAAATACACTACACGTTTATTAATATTCTATCATATATAAATAATAGTAATAAAAGTTTGGTAATAAAGATATTACCAAATTAGTATTTGCACTTATCATCAAAGAAAAGTTGCTCTCAAGGTAAATAAATGAAAACTAAGAAATTGTTTCGTATCGGCAAAAATTAAAGTGACAACCGTACCGGGGCTAATGATGTCAGCAAACACTAATTTATCACTATCTACTAAAATTGCTTGAAACAGTTCTCCCAAAGCACGTAATTTTGATTCTGTCTGGTGCATTTGAAATTAATTTATCACTTTAAAGTTTAGAATTCCTTTGAGAAGGAAACGACAGACATTTTATAACGCCTTTAAGAAGAATTGTTCATAAGATTGCGTGAGGGCAGATGGGGATTCCGTTGAACTGCGTTATATCTGTCGTGGAGAAGTTATTGTTCCACGCTGTTTGCGGATTTGGGTGAAAGAAATTGTCACTCACCTCAAGTAAGCTCAGGGAGAGCTATATGGGCTACTAGAAGTGATTGTTTAATGACGTCACACTGAAAAGCAGCATGAAGATTAATGGTAATGAAGAACGTAATTCTGAGCCTCGGTGAAGTGGCGACGACGACACTTGAGCTGGCAACTCCCTCTCCAAACTTCCATACTATGCCATCCAGTGGACTTCAATCTTCGAAAGATTTAACGTGCATCTGCCCTGCGACACGGCGGATCTTTTATAACATCAGGGTTAGAACCACCACTTCGATGAAAATACGCCAGCCGTGAGTCTACGACCATGACCTCTAGGTCTACTAGTAGGGAAGATTAATGACTTGTACAGTAATCGCGAAGTACACCGATTCCGGGTATAATGCGAACAGAGAAGCCCTTCCTGCATCATCCTATAATTACCATTGACAGACGGATGTATTCTTCTAGATTGCTTTCACGGAGACTGTTGAGGCATTGTCCATGCATGAAGAAGTCAATTCTTTTTGAGATGTTGCTATGGCAATGCCTCCAGAGTCTGCAAGGGTGTTACGAAAGAGTAGCATGTAGCCATATGGAATGGCAGCAGGTCATGATTAGAGATGAGTCTCTCTTTTATCTAAGTGAGGATGATAACCACGCCCATGTGGGGAGGCAACGTGGTTAACGCTATTATGGATGATTTGATGCCACTCATGACAGCAGAGTGACATGGTGTGGGGTAAGATTTTGTGTGATGTCCAATCATCGGTGATCTTCACCAGAGTCGTTTTGACGACTTAAAGGAACGTTAATGAAGTACTTCGACCGGTGACCATTCCTTTTGTAAGTGTCTATTTCAATCCTCTATTTCAACAAAATAACTCTAGTGTTCACATCTTGCAACCACAGATAATATATGTACCATGGCCAGCAGTGTCGTCTGTCGAAAACGTATAGGATGCTATAGGCCATTCTGTTAAGACTTCACCACAACTACAAAATTTGAAAGATCTAAATGCCTAAGTTCAATATGCATAGGATGAGTTGAGTCAAGACACCGTCGAAAGCATTTACGGTTTCCTGCCCCGACTTGTGGCAGAATGGATTGGAAATAGTTGTGGCTCAACATTCTATTAAGAATTGTTATGATTTTGTATTTTGTCATACCTACGCACAGTTTTAATCATTTCTTGCTGTTATGGAGTACTAACTTTCTTTCAAATACTTAATTATGATCGTTCTTTCTAGGTGTAATTTGTATAAAATGAATGAAAACATGGCGAGAACGGAAAGAAAATACATTTTATTAAAAAAAAGTGACTGCACAGGAATCAGTGTTAATCGAGAAAGCGGTGGTCTTGCTGTACTTCCGCTTAACTTTTCATGTATCGAATCTGTTGTACATGTCACATAAAACCCTTTAAAAATTCATAAATGAATGTTCTAGGGCAATTAAAACACATGCAAAGCTAATAATTCTGAAAAGTGACAAGATATTTCAATAAGTGTAAATAACTGCTTCCAAACGGGTTAGTAATTTCGCAAGAGGGTTGGAGTTTATCCAGACCAGGCAGGTAAATATTTGAATATTAAGGCACTCCCCTTGTCTACATGTCTGATTCGGCCACTTTCTCGTTAATTATTATGCACAACTGATAATCATCAAAACTCTTCTATGTCATAACTGTTACTTGGAAACAAAAAATATCCACTGTATTTGACTCGTTTATTATAAAGTAACCAGAATGAAATATATTCTCTCTGACAGAGGAAGAAACAAACCATCGTAGTTAAGCACGCATGTGTCAATCTAATAAGAATAATGATAAAGTAAGAGTAGAGGTAATTTGAGTTTGCGCCTGATATTTGCTTATTTTATAGTTAAGTAAAAGCTAGAGTTACACTGAAAAACCAAGAAAATAGACATTAATAGCTCATCTTTTTAATAGATCGGACAAGACATTTAAGACAAGTCCTTTTATGAAAGAGAAATTTTTCAAATCCGGGAATACTAAACCAATTGCGAAATGTGTCAATCACAAAACTTGAGAGTAGAAAACTACATATAATGAAAGGATCAAATAATTTGATTCACATACATTTGAGTAAAGTAAACTCATTGCACGCGGTTAAACGAATAGTGTACGCCTCTGCCCTAGGTGATCACAGCTGAGAGGTTTTTGTTACACTCAATACATTGTAGTTAATGCGCGTCCACATTGTGAAAAATAGAGCATATTAAAAACATTTACAAAAGATCAGATTTAAATATTGAGTCCATCTTCGATATACGTAGCAAGCTATTAGGAAAATTTTGATCCCCAATAAAAAAATGAATACATTCATTATATGATATGAAGAGGTTTCTTAAGCACAGATCAATATGATTTCAAATTTCCCCCTCCAAAATGTTTTGATACTTTCACAAGGAACAATAAAGTATAAAACATTAATAAATAGTATCTTGTAAAAACATAAAACACTAAAAGGCATTTACGTGTATGCCCACACTACAACGGCCATCACAGCACTTATTCTAAAAATTGGTCATTGCAATATAAAAAATGTCACCGAAATAATATTGCGTTAATAACACATTTTAGCTTTAGGTTTAGAACAATACTTCAGATGGATAAAATAAAAATTCTTTGAAAAACATCACCCCTAAAACATTTTGCCATCTACGATACTGTAACAATGACTATGAGAAAAAAATGATTTCTCCATACTGAATTGAATCCAATCGGGAACTATGTGTAACATATTCTTAAGGTAGCATAATTCTTTTTTTTTTTTTTTTTTTTTTTTGATTGAGTAACTTCGTCAGCCTTTACACCTCATGACGTTTTCATCCAGTTTTAACCAGATTTTTTTCAGCCACGCTTCGCGTTTGAGGAGAATTCATGTCTAAAGATAATATTCTGAGACTTTCTTCAAGATACAATGCTTGTTACCCTCATTATACTTTATAAATAGAAAAATCTTTAGCTAACATTTTCTTCGAAATATTTCAACACAGTATTTTACTTTGAAGAATGAAGAAAATAAAGTGGGCTTCCTTTTGTAAGTTTCTTTAAGATATCTAACTATGGTTAGAACTAGTTTTTGTTAAGAGAATGTTTAAACGACCGATTTGCTTTCGTATGCACACAGTACTTTATTAAACTTTTATTAATAAGTGTTTTAAAATATTTTTAAGAATATGAGAAAAACGATTTTGAGGGATTATGAACTTGTTATCAAAAAAATTCCTAAAATTAAAAAAAAAAAATTATCATTATTGTTATTTTGTAGAGGAAAGTCTGAATCTAAATTTATAATACATTCTAAGTATATGCGAATATCTCGGCAGTCGAAATAAAACAGATATGGAGTTGCGATTAAAAAATTTATGGCTGTTAAACCTAAAATTCTAAAAGTCTACTTTCATACTCTAGGTAATGTATTTATGTTCTTTGTTTCCTCGTGTCATTGGTATGCTAAGAACGGAAAAAGATGGCGACCCACATAGCGATATAGACAATGACAAACTAGCCTTATATCTAATGTTATCGCGTTTATTGTTTCATGTAAGAATCTAATGTTATCTATTAGAATAATATGTTTTCAATATACATATTATATACTTGTAGATTTGTATATTTCAATTTTAATTATGCATTATTATCTATTAAAAATAAATTAAATTAAACGTTGAGTAATTTTTTTTATCTATATAAATAACTTCAAGAACTTATTTTCGACTCTGAAGTAATTTTGTGAATTCGTTTTATTACAGAAAAGTGTATCGTATGCAGTATTCGAAAATTGTATCGTTACTGCTCTGATTATTGAAATACATTAAATGAGTAATAAAGAGATATTTTAATACAAAAATAATCCTGAGTTTAATGTTATACAATTAAAAATGTTACGAAATTGCGAAAATTCAGAAGAATGAATTTATCACAATTTTTAAGGAATATTAATAAGTTTGTAAATTAAATGTTAGTTTCCTAGGTTTTTGAATATTCTCAGGAATTTATTTATCACAATATTTATCAGGAATCTTAATTCTTTAAAAAAATGTCAATTTCTAGGGTTTCGAATATTTTCAAGAATGTATTTATCCCAATTTACAGGGTTTTTAAAAATAAATAATCCCATTTCAAAATTCCATTTTTTCAAAAGTAATCGATACTGAATGATAAGTAATATATGAATACAAAGAAAAAAATGTGGAAGTTTTATATTGTGAACAACACATGCTCTCGTGTGTTCTTCCTAAAGATATTTCTCAAAAACTGTTTTAGAAGCTTTCACGGAGTCAACTCACAACTGGATCCGACACAGGCGACCAGATGACTTGACGTTACACAGCTGGCCACCGAAGTCACCTGATATGGCCTCATTCCATTTCTTCTTTTGGGGTTTTCTAAAAGATAGTATATGCACCACCATTACTCATAAATATATGTGAATTTAAGTAACATATTTCTGATATTGAACGATCAATTGCCACTGACACTTTACAACGTGTTTGGCAGAAATTCACATATCGAATTGATATTATAGATGTTACTAAAGTAAGTTATATTGAACACTTGTTAAATACTTCCACAGTTTTCCTTTGTATTCACGTATTACTTATCACTCTGTGAACAAATATAGTATTTTGAATTCAGATGATTCATTTTGAATAGCTTTGTATTTTGAGGAATATGAAAAAAAAACTATTGATTAAATGTTTTAAGATGTGAGATTCTTACATTTTAAAGCCCTAGAGGAATATTTAAATACCTATAAAAATAAAACAAAGATTAAATTTTAATTTCCATTATGTTCGCTAATATTAATTTAAACACTTATCTCCACGAATACTGGCATTTTCTGTATTTAAAGAGTGTAGCTCGAATATTCGAATAAAAGAATACTGTTTTGTCCAGTGGAAACGGCGAGTGGATTCACAAATTACTTTAAAAATAATGCTCACGAGATAAACTTGATGTAAAAAAAACTTTAAGTCCTCGATTTATACTGGAAAGATTTTTAAAAAAATCATGAATTGAAATTCCAGTAACAGCTTCCTACCATTCATAACTGTTAGTTATAAAAAGTGAAAAACTCATGAACCAGAGCAGGAACATCCAGATTAGAAACAAACGAGCCACCAGTCCGGGTCGCTACAGTTCATTTAGATTACATTGTAATACTTACAATTAAGTAAGTCATAGAAACCTTTTAAGAAACATTATAAATAGCATACATAATGAAACTGAGTATTTTAACTGTAATAAAGGCGAGTTATCTTAGAAACTTACAATAAGTAGTAGATATAGGCAATTGACATAATGAAGTTATAATTATGATTAATGAGATTTATGTAGATGTAACTTTCCACTGACAAGCGTTTGCAGTTGTAGATCAAGTTTTTTTTTCATTTGTAGAAATTATCAGCAGCAGCCTCAGAATTCATCAGTTAACTTGGATCTGCAAATATTCTTCGTAAATTTACCCGAAAGTAACAACCGAAACTCAGAACGGAGCGGATTCCACACCCTCTCCTTAGACATCCTACTCACCGAAACAAAATTTTAAGCGTAATTCAGACGACACTATGTTAATGAGATTAGCTAGCTACGTCTTAGCCCTTGGTACTCAGTAGAATAGTCGGAAGGACTCGTAGGCTAAAACATCTGGATGCCCTGAATTAGAAGAACAAAAAATTATCTAATCTATTTCCCACGATTTTAAAAAGAAATTCTACTCAGATAAAAGAAATTCTACTAAGTAGATCATTGTACATTCTTTGATGTGTGTTACTTTCCTTTCTAATCTGTGTAGAGTTTTATTACATGAGGGTTTTTATGCATAGTCTACATTTTTATTTTCTTTGTGTGTGCTCAAAGAAACGAGATATTCTTCAGTGAATGATCATTGTCACTTGAGATCTCAAAAAATATGATAGTATAAAAATAAAATGAGCATAAAAAGGTTTTTAGAAAGGTTTCTTCGTTCAATTTTCATTTTTTTGCTGGAAAGAGTTGAATCTATATTAATGATTATATAATAATAAAACGAGTGTATATATTTGCAACTAAGTATACTCATTCTGTTCATTTTCATCTGGATAAACAAAGGCATTCATTTCTTTCAAAGTATAATTCCATTATTAGTTTTCAGGCTTTTGTTTCAAATTTGGTTTTTCCAGACGGTCTAAGCTAATAGTATCAATAACAACCACACTCGTCTACCGTCTATAAATCTTAACTTTTTGTCAATGAATAACATTGTTTTCCATTGCGTGTATCCGGCTTTTCACAACTTCGTCAGACGCTGCAATGTTAATTTTTTTTAAAGAAAACCTTGCTAACTTTTTGTTAAAAACATTTATCTCACTATCTCGAGGTAATAACAGGAAGTGTAAAATGGGAACCCGGGTTTGTTTACTTGGTTAGATTTTCTGAGTGGACACTGATTATGGTTCTTTCAAAAGACTTTCAAGGAAAACTTTAATAGCTATTTGTTTTCGTTATAGAATATAAGGTGTCAAACTGATTAGCATCTATTGAATGCACCTCAGAGAAAATACTAAAAAAAAGACTGAAGAAGGAAACATTTTTTGAAAAGGAAAAATAGTACGTGCCCAACTTTTGTTACATAATTTAAATCAAAGACATGATTTTTGTCAAATTTTGATAACTTATAATTCATTAGTAGCAACTATAAAACCATAATAATTCGTCAGTCAGGGTTTCAGCGTGAACACGTAATTTACTAAGGGAAATTTCAAAATATGTTTTCGTAAGAATATAGTTATTATAACGGATTACGATTAATACAAGTTGTAAAACACTCTCTAAATTCAAGCAATGCGTGTTTGCATACGAAACAAAAAAATAGAAATAATACAATGATTTTTAATTCACTATAAAAATATAACTAGTTATTCACTTACGATTTTGGTGATACATTAATTTCTCTCTTTTTTTGTGGATTCTTTAATCATGAATATAAGATTTGAGTTACAGCATTTTATGTGTTTAATACAAAGATTTTACTAAAATCCGTAATATAACATATTAATACATTCAGAACAAATTTAAATATTATGTGATGCGATATACAATTTCGTGCTGCAGTTTTTGTACATAAAACACAGTTCAATATAAAAAATTCCTAAGATATATTTGGAATCGCAAATCTAGACATTTTTTATTGCTAGAAAAAAAAATAGAATGGATATAGACAGACTAACTTCTTTTACCACAGAGGCTCTTAAAGTGCTTAAACTGCTTAAAACAAACACTTCTTTAACTAACCAGAAGTCTTTCTATTAATCAAAATAGACTTAAAAATGATCTAATCAAATAACGGAATTGAATTCTATGAAAATATATGTGTTCGTTTTGATTATATCGTTTATTAAAATGAAATTTAAAATGCCACCTACTTTCTGACAATTAGATTCTTTTTGCATCAATTTAAGACTTGTTTAAACACGTTTGTATATTTGTTCTAAAATATGAATGTTATGGCAACCTGCAATTATTACTGTTATTGTTCCATGTCATTCAAATTCTTCGAGAGTACAGTAACTAGACCTTTTTTGTTTCTTTAAAGGAATCAATATTTCTGAATAAATAGACTGTTGCAGAATCACGTCTGGTATTTTTCGTGTACCGAAAAACCTTTGATACTTATTTCTTTACTCTCAAGGCGAAAAACTAATTTTGTTTCTTTAAACCATCATAAATGGAACAAATATTCAATTTACGGTTATACTGTTTCGCCCTGAAGTGTACTAAATGGATGCTTAACGCTACATTATTTTATCGATACCATATGAACAAAAATGTTAATTACCTAAAATGAAAACCGTGTTCCGGTTCGTTAATTTAGAGCAAATTTATCCTTTCAGAGAAATAACTTAACTAAAAGCATGCATAAATTTCATTTCAACTACATTTTACAAAATCAAAAAAATTCAATTTTAAAAATATATTTATTGTATTTGATAATATTTTTAAAAAAAAAACACAAGATTACGTCCTACTGATTAATTCCTAAACTTGAACTACAAAATTTCATTCGTAATTCCACTTGAAAACATCAAATTAATTTGAAATGTCTGTAAATTAATACATTCGACTGTCATATATGGCATAGGTAATATAATATGTATGTACAATTGTAACTTTTTTTTTAAAAAAAAAAAACATTTTTATAAAATGGAGTGAAAAAATTTCTGGACTAAGTAAAATATTTTCATATATAATGATTAGTCTGGCATATGAATTGCTTAAGAGAATCATAATTTTTGTATACAACTCTCAGCTTAGTCAATTGTGTGATAGTTTTTGTTCTAAATCTAAAATGACAACAGACACCAAAACCTCTACTAATAATTATACATATTTGTTTACTGCACATATTTTTGAAGACTTGGGACTTATAACACTGAAAGACTTCAGTTCAGCTCGAAATGTTTGAGATTCTAGGGGAATAAATTTTATATGAGCGTATATGACGCACAAGTTTTTTGAAAATATTCGCTTATTTCAAAATTTTCCGTCGTCTTTTCTATACACATTCAAATGTCATCTCGTTACTTTTTCAAAATTTAATAAAATGCTTTATGAAATTTACATTCGAGAACAAAGTAAAGAAGCTGTTGCATGGTTGAAGTACATCAGTGAGAGTAGAGGAGGGGGGAATCGAATTTTTTTTCTGAAAAAATGCTTTTAAATTGGGACATAATGTACATAAATCATCAAAAATATCTGAATTTAATTATTCAATCGTTTCATTACATAATGAAAATCCTATCTAAAAATATTGAGGATATCAAGCAAAATTTTAATCGTAAGGAGTATTTTAAATAAATAAAAAAAAAAAAAACTATTTGAGAAAGATGAATAAAACCAAAATGAAGAATCCTGAAAGAAGAGATCTCTAGCACAAAAAAGATAGTAGAAGATGATTGAAAAGTAAACCAAATTTGGAAAAATGTTCATTATTGATGATAGATAATTTCCTATAAATAGGCTTTGTATTGTTTTTATTTTCAATTAAAAGTTTGTATCATCAATTTGGTTTTGTGTATGTCTCCCGAGTTCCATAAATACTTCAGGATTAACTGAGAACCATTACCAGAGAGCAGTGCTAGTACAAAATCATTTAAATCAATCCCACAAAATACTGTATTTTCTAGAACGTAAGACACTCCCCAAACTTGTTGGATAAACTTAAGAAAAGAAGGTTTTATTAAATCTAGTAAATTTACTATTTAACATATTAAAGAAAAGAATTACAGAACTATCGACTGATTGTTTCATTAACACTGCTTTCAGAAAGCAATATGAAGGCTTTTGGCGACGGACCTTGAACTTCGATCAAGGGACGAGGATAACACCTGAACTGGCATCGCCCTTTCAAAAATTCCTCACCACGCCTACATGCGGACATTGAGCTTTGACAGATTTAAAGTGCAAAAGCCCCGCTGCACCATGAGTGTTCAGCGGTATCAGGACAAAGAAAAAAATAAAACAGATTTTTTTACCGTGAATATAGAGCAATAAGCTTGTTTGATAGTTCATGAACTATACTTAATTCAACCTTACTCTAGCGTTCGCAAATGTCTTCTGGTATGTTACTCAAGATTATGAATCAAAGTCTAAATATGGTTTACCTCCTCAACAGGCATTTGATTATTTCAGACCACACTGGACGAAGAAAGGCTAGTAATGATGTTGAAATTATAGTAGAATTCAGTAATAACTGTTATTTTATTAATGATACACACAACAGGCGATATAAAATGTACTGACAAACTGAAGTCAACGTGCCAGAAAATGTACATTTATTTAAAATGAATGAATTTTACGCATATTCAAATGTTGAAATAGCACTCACCCTTAACTCAAATAGACAGAGGGAATATCATCGGAATAGCTGATTTGGCATTTTATCCTTCCATGATTGATTCATTTATAATATCAGCTTGCCAATAACAAGCCAAGTCGCAAAACAAGCCGAAATTACGGCAAGATAATAGCATCGAGTACTGCTAATAACATTCACAAAAACTTCTTCACCTACGGGGCAAGGTTAAAATCTATGCATGTACTTTTAAAAGAAGACTCATTTCAATACCAATAGGAATCAGGGAGGAACAAAGGCGTTACCGAGATGTTTATCTTGCGATTTGTCAAGGAAATTAGGCGCATATTTCTTTGATTATGAACATGCTTCCAACTACCAGCTGGGACGGGATCATAATTTGTTTTTAATTGCTGTAACTTGTTATCACTTGGGAAAGCTTTTTTTTCCAATTTGATGATTTGTTCTCATGGTCTTTGAACCATCATTGCCTAAGAGGATGATGCCAAATCATCTTCTCAATTACAATACTTTATTGCAATTTGGGTGATTTTTTTTATTTTTTTAATCGGACGATTTACATGCATTCCTTAATACTTCCTTCCCACACAGTCGTGGGCAATTATGCTCCTTCTTGAATCGAAAACAACACAATTTAAAACTTATGATCTCAAAGTAGCTCTACGCATGCGTTTTTATGTATCTAATTTACCTCTATTTTTAGAGAAACTCATAGCTTAAATTCAAGTTTGCTTTATGTAGGAGTAGCTTGAGTTATTTAAACTGCTTCTCAATACTATTCATCTCATTTTAACGTGAGTTATTCATTACTTGGTTAAATAATGGTGTATGTATGGTAAAGATGATGTTCCTTATTTAAGTTAATATTTAATTCCACTTACGTAGATAAATGCGAAATTAGACTCGAGGTGCATTTAATTGAATTAATTTTCCTTCCCATAGAAAATGATGTTAAAATTTAAGCAACACTTTTAGAAAGAAAGTACGAGGTAAGATATAAAAAATATTCATTTTAGAAATTTTAAAAAATTAGGTATTAGAGGAACTGGAATGGTGTATCCACTACATTATTGTCCATTGGTCGTTTTTCACTTTTTCTAAGAATGCTAAGTTTATGAGTATGCTGTTGTTCTCGTCCCAAAATGTCATTTATTATAATTTTTCCGGAGGCTAGGACCGCCTTTCCCTGCTTTGCAGCAGATTCAACGGAAACAGCTCATTGTTTTAACTGCTGATTGGATCCATTGTATAATGATGGAGTCAGGTCTCATTGAAGGTGACAATTCGTCACAACATTTCGACGAAATTTCAATTTGGAAACAAATGCAAATGGCTGCTAAGTCGAATCTAACTTCGGAATTAATGTCAGATTTGTTTTGGTGTCATTTCACAACTGTCAGCAGAAAATGGTAAGACCAGGGTTCCTTAGAAACACCATTTATCTTCTAAACCAAGTATTTTTTGAACCACCTCGTATGTATTACCATTAAAAAATTAAAAGGAGAATTTCGTTTCATGAATAAATAAATACAATTCCTCCACAAATTAATTTATAATTCCCCTCCACTCACACACTCAAAATTTTTTATATAAATAATAGTATTCATTTTTTAGTTACAATAATTTTTAAAATGTATACATTCTTAAAATATTATATTATTCTGAATCTCTTAGTGAAAGCAATAATCCTATAATTCTATGAACGTGAGTTTATGAAACCGTTATAAGAGAGTTTTAATTTTCGCCAAGTTTGTGAAAGATGATGCTAAAGTTGATCTAAAGTCTAATTCCAGCAAAGACCCAGTTTCCGGTACAATAAAGAACTGATGCTCTTTAACTGAACTGTGCCTAAATTTTCCTTGTGAAGTGAAAATCAGAAAACTGTTGAGATCCACCTCGGGTATATTCATCGTCACTCGATCTTGGCTGAAAATTACGAAGTTAATGTCTCCTAAATCCCTCGATAAAATATCACCCACATGCTATACGAAGCTAAAACGATACATTTTCTTAACTAAACACCATAAATTATACTTAATAAGTAGTTACTAAAAGACTAGACTCAATTAACATAATTTAATTGCCATGTGTATCATGTTAAATAAATATTTTTATTTTTCAAGTATAAATATTTTACCCTTATGAAATAATAATCAAATCCGCCGTGAATTACATTCGTAACTCAATATTTCAGCAACCTTCATGGCATATTTGACAAAAAAATTGACCAAAATTATTAAAATTTAAGTAGTTTTAACTACGCTATTGAACAAATTGAAAACGAGTTTATTTTTGCACTTAAGAAGTACAATTTCATACATTAATGCATGGTTTAGCTTAGAAATATTTCAAGTTGCTGAAGAAAAAATATCCCTCAAACTTAATATCTCTAATGTTGTAATTCCAATCTTTAACCTATTTCTAGAGACATTTTTTCTTATCACTTCTTGTTACAATTTTATATAAAAGCCTTTTTCTGTTAGGTTACGACAGAAAGAAACTGTGATATCGACAGTTTGGGTAAATATCATCTCATTTTTTTGAAACAGAAGCCTCAAAGATGATGCCATAATGGCTCTGACAAGTGACAGTGTACATACAATAACGTGATGACTGTCTAGACTCTAGACATTTTGGCACGAATATCCTTTCTTCAATTTTTTGTAAGATTTGTTTTTCTCATCAAAAAAGGGTACAAAAAAACCAATGAAATGTTTACTCTTGATATTATACCTTTCAGAATTTCTAATAGAAGAATTACTCAATAAATAAAATGTACAAAAACAATGTTTTCGACGTTAAATAAGTCATTAAAAAAGTCTTGTTATCTGCAACCCTATTAAACACATATCTGTTAACATAATTGAATATTTTATAAAAGAGGGTCCATGGTAGCGAAGTGATCACAAAATCCAGTCAATGTCTAAGGGGAGACTAGTATTCGAGTCCACTTAAGACGCTTAGTAAAGCTGGAATAATACACATTAGCATATTAGATTTGTAATGCTCAAAGACCTGTTATGTGCTAATACTGTTGAATAAAAATTGTCCCAAATGCCCCGTTGGTCGTAATTCTTACCTAAATAAGGTAGGCTCCTGAGGGGAAGAGGGGTAGGGTGCTTTAGGTTATCAGGAATATAGGGAACTTTAAATTGCATCATAATCAAATTATGAAAGAAAAATCAATGCAATTATTGATTCCAAATTTTTATCCTTTGAGCCCTTTATTTTAGTTAACTTTATAGATAACATGGGTGGAGAATTCTTTTACTATAAAATCTGGTATTTTGCCATAATTTTAAAATATGAGTGCCCTAAATTTTAAATAATCATTCCTGTCTTTTCTACTTGTGAGAATATTCTAAAATGAAGTAAATCAAAAAAAAATTACTTTAGGCCCAGTTAAATGTGACAAAAATGTATTATGTACTATGCATTCAAGGATAAATCAAATTGTCTTAAAGAACTTTACAAGAGATATACTAATCATATATTTTCAAAAAATGATGTGTTAATATATGGAAAGAAATATCTATAAAATTTTAAAAATTTTATAAAATTTCATTCACATAAGGGGTTAATACGTAGAAAAGAATGAAGAAAATGGAATTTATAAGAGATTTTTTTGTAGTTAATGAGAAGTGTAGGAAATTCTATACACATCCGGTTTTTATAAATGTCTGAAAGCGCGCGCAAGTTTATTCATTACATTTTAAATGAATTTAAATTAATTACAAGATGATTTTATTGTTGTGGGTTTTTTTCACACGTTTTTCAAAACTGTTGTCCGACTTTAAAAGAAATACAAATTTGCTATACTGCAACAGTGTATTAATGGTATTTCAGTGAGATAATATGGTATTTCAATTTTTTTCCCTCTCCCAATTTTAATATGTTGCAGTTAAACACAATTGTGGCTTACAACCGTTGATCCTTCCTTCAATGCACCAAGACACACAGTCGACTGCGAGTGCGCTTAATTGCTTTTACAATAACCATCTTCTCCAGAGAGTTAGGAAGATAAAAATCCGATTAAGTGAACCAAAGATTGCCATTGAGATGCATCCTTTAAGAGTTTTGAAGAAAGTCGACTGTTTTAATATATTTATTTATTTATTTATTTTGGTTTTGGATGATGAATCGCCATTTCTCGGAAAATGAAATGTTCCAATTTGGATTGTTTAAGAGATCATTTTCAAGATGTCGCGGTCAATGAGATTAGCTGAGTGTTCAACCCTTTTTTACGGGTCAAATTTATAGAGTTATAATTTTTTTCCCTGTATAAGTGATTTCCTTAATAATGTCGGATAAGTGTAAACGTAATAGAGAAAACTTATATTGATGTTGGAATTTTCATTATTTCTCATTTTATATTAATATTGCAAGTATATAGTGTTCACTGAACTCATGGTTTAGTAACCATGGACCCCGGCTACCGCGAATTAACGTCAGATTATGATTCATTGTGTTTCACAAACATTTCTGATAGGTGTAAACAAAATAACAATGCATTTAACGTTATTATGATAAAACAAAAGAAACATTATACTCAAGCATTATTTACCAGATGAGCTTTGGGAGATCGTTTTGACACGTGGTCGTTGTACATTTACGTCAGCTCAGTGTTTTTTCTGTTTAACTATTGTGTTGTTCCCTTACAAGAGAGTTTTTTAAAAATGCAGTTGTTAAAATGGCGATTTTTTCTGAATGAAACACCAATGCCTTTCCATACAAATTTAATGTCATGTATAGTTTTTTAAGAATTTTAGCAAAATTTATATGTACACGTTCTCGATTGCCTGATTAAAACACGGGAAACACTTAGAAATAATCTAGATTTTTTCTCTTCTTTGTGTTAGCTTCCAAGTATTAGTACACCAAGAAAAAAGTATCTTTCATAAACTTAGTTAATACAATATATCTTCAGTTTCCTGTAAATACATACTTATTTATATTTCTTATGCATACTTATTTAGAATCTTTATGTTATGTTCAGGAAAGTCTATAAATATGGTTCAAGGGCCTCCTAGAAAGCCTATTTTAAATATAAGTAAATCATTAATAATTCTCTAAGATACTCTATTCGTGAAAGTCTAGTTTATCCATAGTATATTCAATAAGTTATTTATTAAATTTTATTGCTTACTTTATACTTACGATGGTCATCATAGTGTTTCATTATTACAAGTGACAACCGAGATATTTGAATAAACTTTAATTAACTGCCTGTTAATTGATTCTTATGTACATAATGACGCAAACGTCTAATCATGTGGATTTGTTCGGTATCGAGAAACCCGATTTTAATTATTATCCCGATATATCGTAAAGTTTCAATTACTACTAAAAATAATCGAGATAAAACTTATTTTTCATTTATTATTCTTAAGAGAGTTCTATATATATAGTCACCCTCCAGAATTATACATTTCTATCAGAGTTTCTTGATCATTCGAAATCCATCTTTTAAGAACTCAGCACACACTGAATTCTATCTTCGCACCAATCAACATGAATAGCTGTAATTTATAACATTATATACATAAGAATCAATCAATAAGCGTAATAAATTGCATCCAGAGATATCTCGGATACTTCTTAGTAATAATAACGATACCCAATCGTGCAATAATCTGACTACAGAATGGTATCTGAAGGTTCAAAATTCGTGACTCAGTAACCCGAAAAACCGTCAAGTGAAATAATAAATGTGGCTGCTCGTTAAATCTTCCAGGATATTTCATAAGAGGTGGTGCCGAATTCGGAAGAAAGCTGCCCTCTAAAATATTTTCTTTGTCTCTGCATTAAATAATTCATCTCAAGTATCTAGTTGTGTCCCTAACTCAATGCTAATTTTTTTTTTGTTTAATGTTAAAAAACGATAAGCTTAAAAAATTCGGTATACACTTTCGATTACAAAAATTCCTAACATAAATTTGGGTGGTTACAAAATATATTCAAATTATGCATGAAATACAATAAATATATCAATGCGTATATTGTAAATTATTCTTACAATTTAGAAACACTATGTAAGAATATAATTTTTCAGTATAAAATGCAGAGCAAGAAATTCGATCATTATTGAAGGCAAAGTCTGGATCATATTTTATGTAGGGAAAACTAAATTGATTCAAACTAAAATGGGTTCAGTAATAAATTGTAATGTTTTTTTATAAACTACTTAAATCAAAAAATAAAATTTATTCTTAGACACTTTTCTACGTGAAAAATATTTATTCTGCGTTTAGGTCCTATTCCTCAAAAAATTTGGGGAGAACTCTGCTTCTCAAGGAAAAGCTGATTATCTTCTTTTTTTATTACGTATTATTATTTTATTTTATATTCCTTTTTCTTAGATGTACAATACTAATTTTGAATACATTTATGCCGGAAGTTTTTTCTGAGTGTCATTTATAAAGTTTTCTTAGATATCACGTTAGATTACGACAACACATTGATATTTTGTTTTATCTGCATGGACATCACAATCTAACAACTATATTTAATGCCGATCGTTGAAAGTACTTTTTAAAATGAAATTTATTCAACATATTTCAAAGTGAATTCTTGCGTATTTCGGTCAGCAACAGCTGCACTGTCTGCAAGGTTTATGTCCTGGCAAAAGAAAGAAGATTCATATGGATGTTAAATCCTTTTTCGAGAAGGTAAGTGAAATATTTCTTTTTGTTTCTCTTGAAAGAGAATAAAAAAAGAATCCGAAAACTTGGGTCTTTGTCAAATAAAAACAATGTTAGGTTATGATATATCTTTCCTATATTTGCGAAGTTCACATTACGACACTCATATTTCTCTATTCTTATGGTAATAAGGTGTGAGTGCCTTTTCACAGACATTTGTTATTCTTCATTGAGGAACTGCGTAAAAGATAATCTTGAAATAAACTGCCCCACAGTTATGTATATAAATACTGCTCTCGCTGGAGACCGTTTCTTCGATTTTACTATTTCATTCAAATCGTTAGCTTCTCCAGCATAATGCTCTCTAAAATAACGCACTTTGGGAAAGTCATAATGCTAGCGCTGGTTTTGCCTCAGGTGAGTATTAATTTAGACTACTTGTTTATGTAAAAAATATTTGGATATATATATATATATATGTGTGTATTTGAAAAAGTGTTGAAAGTTAAAATTTTATTTTTTAACAATAGGTGAATAAAATTGTACCTTTTGAGTGAGTGAGTGAGTCACTGTTGTATTTTATGATGTAGGAGCCAAAAATGAAGCTATGCTGTGGCAAACATTTGTTGCTAAATGTTCTAATTTTTCAAACATATTCATAAACAAATTATAGATGAAATACAACAATTCATGAAGGGAAAAAAATGAATGAAAGGATCTTAATTTTTATTTTCGTGTAAAATTCTAGTTATTCTTTTTAAAAAGACAAATAAATTATGGTAGGATTTTTTCCCCACAAAGTCTGTTAAGTTTAAAACAGAAGAGTTAAGAAAAAAATGCAACGATAATGATGAAACAGCGGGAAGAGAATTAAAATGTGATGAGCAGTGTATAGGAACATGGCAGGAAGGACATTCGGGTGCACTCTCGACAAATAAATATGCTCATCAGTAAAACTAGTATGTCCAATGCAAAGACGAGTCAGTCAAACGTCTGCTAATCTATTGAAGCATTACGCTATGCTCCAATTGTAAGTTTCCCTGGGTGAAGCATTAAATTTTGAATTAAATTAGCACTAAAACAACACGAAGTGTATTGATGTTAGACTCCATAGTTTGGAACCACGTTGACAATAACTAAATCTGAGCTGATTCCATCCAACATGCAGACTTTGAGGTTCTGCTTCGTCTAACGGCACAGTAAACTTCATTATTCTATACAACAAATCGTCAGTGGAATTAGGACTCGAACATCATCAACCCCCGAAGCTCGTGGCTGTGACCATTTCACCCCCGAAGCTGCTTAGCATTGTGTAAATATATCCTGAATCATATTTTGTTTTTAATAAATTTATTCAAATGATTTTCCTTCAGGCCATTGCATACTTTCCAATTTGAATATAGATGCGTAATGTTAATTATGGGGGATTACTAATCCCCTTCTCTATTCTAAAGTATTATGCTCATGGGAATAAAACAAAATACATATGAAGAAATAAATAAGATTTCTATCTGTTTACTTTTTCCTTCTGTTTTGCGAAAGCCTTCTTTTTGAACAAGTACTAACTTGAGTAATTTTTCCAACAGCTTTCAAATTCTTTAAAAATATTTAAGCATGTCCTGAAATTATCGGAAGCATACAAATAGATAACCTTTTTACTCCTTTTTGGTGCACGTTGTTGCTTTTAATAAAATCAACAGTCTAGTTCTTAAAAGTTTATTTAATTTTAATTTTTTGACATAGTCTTAACGAATTCAAAACGTCTGCTATATGAGAGCTTTTATGGTGTGGTCTACCAACTCTCGACACTAAGGATTGAAAGTTTTAGTGGTAATAGTATCCTACACATTCTAGTTTCATAAAATATATTGTGAGAAATGTTTTGCCGATTTCTTAAGACGTACAGAGATAAATTATGAAACACTAAGTTAACAACATTAGTAAACGAGAGTTCACTCGTTTTGTATTCTCGTCTTAAATGTAGATCCCAAGACTATATTTGTAACATTAACTGTTTAGTGAGTCGATTCATGCAACAATCCTTTATGCTTTTACTATCGAATTGTGTTTTTTATTCCCAGAATATGATGCTTCCATAACGAAATATGTTATATCTAAGAATATATTTTACTTACGTAACTAAGAGGATGACTCACATAACACATGCCATCATTTATATGAAATTGAGTACAATTCTGCAATTGAATATTTTTTCTACAATGATATTCCTTCCACGATTCCTTTGATCAATTTATTACATTCTTATTAATAAATCAAGTAAGAACACTAATGAGTAGAATTGCTTTCAATGTATTCTGTCAAAACACGTTCGTTCATAAAAAAACGTCAACTTTACAAAGCAAAATTAATAGCCTGTATATGTAAACATAAATATTATTTAAATAAATAATATAAGAAGAAAAAACTTTTATATGGTCATAAGTCTTACAAAATTAATGAGGAAAGTCTAATATTACTATTCTATGTAACTATTTTGATATATCAACACTGTTAGTCTATACCTCGAGCCACAATGAAATTTAAACATTTAGTTATTCATTTATTGGAGCAATTAAGATTTTCCTGTGAATCTACTGCTGTATTATTATATAATTACTTTCTCATATACTTAATCAACATTAGAATATTTTAAAACAGGTTTCCTTAATGTTTTAACGAACTCATTTAATTTTATTTTTAAAAAATGCGCATTTACTTAACATTGAATACCAGCTCTTGAAAAGTAACGTTCTCCATAACATTCCACGTGAAAATTCGAATTTATCATACAATAGTTCCATCTCAAGTGTCAATTTCGTCTTCTGATAGTGGCTCGAAATTACAAAGGGTGTTGGCTATAGCTAACTAGCCTTTGTGTAAGGCATCAATATTCAGATGAAAGCAGTCATTAAAACAAACAATAATTAGCCAATTACAATCAAGGTAATAAAATTAACAATGATAAAAAAAATATATACAAACTGGTTTAAAATATTAATATAACGGACAATTTAAAAGTTAAATAATAATTTTTATAATCGAAATTGAATTCCAATGATAAAAAAATACGGAATATATAAGCAAAGTTATTTTTTACATCACCTTTTTTTCGTATAAAAAGGTTACTGTCACAGCAAGCGATGATTAATGAACTGTTCAGAATGTACCCTTTTTTCCGACATCAAGGCGCGTGGAATTTTCTTCTTGTTATCTAAACCCCTCATTGAAATTCTAGTCCTTAGTGTCATCCAAGTTAGTGAGTAGAGAGGAAAGTTAAGGGGAAGGTTTTATTTTTGAATTTATTCGATATTTTCCGCTCTCGGGTGTAACAAAGCAATCAAAATAAAATTAGTATTCGGGACCCGACATCTTTATCAAGAGCGAATACTAATTTAAACCATATATTCTGATACTCATCTAAAATTACCAGTAGAAAGTTAACCAGTGGGATCATTTGTTAATATCATTGTCAGTAGGTGGTATCTCAGCACCCATATTACAGCCATAATATATTTCAGCTGATCCTTGATTCAATTTTAATTCCGCTTTGGGTGATAAATAGAATCTTAATGCTTTCGCCTAAGTAATCTGTATTAATTTTTGTTTTGTCATTGAAACCTTGAAGCTTTAGCTATGCTTAACAAAACAGCAGATTTATTGGTTATGGATCAAAGCTTTGAAATGGGCGTGATTTGTATCATTTTTGATGCTCACAGTGACTATTCATTAATAAGTGATGTCTTCCTTATCCTATAAATTAGAAATGACGAAATATCGTAATTCTTAATTATAGGCTTCAGACTAAAAACGTGATGAGGCCAAAGAACACCTATTAATTTTCCGATATTAGGAAAAAAAAACAATTTTCTCAAGTATTTTCTTACTTGTATATTCTACATATATATCTCAAGAGAAAAAAAACCTGATATTTTTTAAACTAAATTTCAAGTATGAACCTATTGTAAAAGGGTGGCTACGGTAACTTTGTGGTTATGGTAGTGAGTTTAGTTTTAGCTTAGTTTTTATTAACGTACCACTTGAAGCATCACGAGTGCTATTGGTGACGGACCTCGCAATTTTGAACCTCGGTCAAGTGACGAGGATGACGCCTGAGCTGGCACCCCCCTCCAGATTTCCACACCATACCAATAGGACAATTTGGGATCTCGACAGATTTAACGTGCACCAGCCCCGGTTACGCGGTGGGTCTTTAGCAGCCAAGGATCGAACCCACGACTGAACGAAAATCGTCGCCATCGAATCCGAAACCATGACCACAGTTATGGTCGGGAACTTGAGGCCAGGATTATTTTCGTCTCTTTGCGGATACTTGCCTTGATACTACTAACGTCTCGCCGTGTAGTGGTGTTCATTCACGTTCAATCTGTCGAGGTCCCAAATCGTCCTATTGGTATTGTGTGGAAATCTGGAGAGGGGGGGATGCAAGCTCAGGTGTCGTCCTCGTCACTTGACCGAGGTTCAAAAGTGTGATGTCCGTTTTGTGTTGCTTCAAGATGCGACGTTAATAAAAATAATTATATTTCTATTGTAAAATGAATTATATGACAAATATAGTTATAAATGAAAAATTATCATTTTAGAAGAAAGCGTTTTTTTTTTTTTTTTTTTTCATTTTCGGCTACTTCACCTTTTATCTGTTTATTTTCAGTTACATTTGCTTTTATTTAACTGGGATGTTTCAATCACTATCTTGATTGATTCCTCCCTTTTTTCATTTAGCTCAAATTCTTACGAATCTGAAAGAAAACGTTAAGTGCGAAAAGAAAGCGTCGAGTACCAAGAATGTGTTTTGAATAACATCCGCAACAGTGAACATAAAAACCAACATCTATGAAAAGGCACAAATAATTTCTCGCGAGATCACAAAAAAAAAAAAAAAAAAAAAAAAAAAAAAAAAAAATGTTTTTCAGCGAATAGTTGCGAAGCAGGACCTTAGGCAAGGAACAAAATACTATCCAATTAATCGGAATGATTTTTCTTGTGGCGACCCGGCTGAGAGTCTGTTCCATTGAGATTCAATAATAATATTATTAATAATAATAAGTGGTCAAGGAAATTAAACTAATTCTTATTATACTATTAGATTGATCCAAAAGTCACTTATTATTATTACGAAGTCATTAATCAAAGTTAAACTGAAAATTCTACTTATTTCATCAGCTGTAAAAGCTGATCAGAGTCAGGCACAGTTCTTTTACACTGGAACAGTGATGGATCCCGGAGAGGGAAGCGTGCCCCTTTCCCCCGTCATAATTTCACGCACACACAAAATAACACAATTAGATAACAAATCCCAAACAAATTTTCAGTATCCAGTCAATAGATTTTTTTTGTGTGAATTTAATTTCCACGTTAACATTTTTGATGCAAAAATAGGATATCAAAATGCGTGTTTTTAAGGCAGTTTGATAATCATGGAAGAGAAGGCGTGGGGGCAAGTTACATTAAAAGTCATTTCTCAGCTCAATATTTATCAAAAAATTTGAGGGATCCAGCAAGATATACTGTAAGCGGTTATTTAAAATGAGAGGGAAAGAGTTCGTATATTTGATAAACTCAGCAAAGGAACTCATCTGAGGGATATTGTCTTCTACACCCAATTCACAAAAAAATTTCATACAATATATAAAGCATCATTTATATCGGAAATTGGATTGCAAAACAATAAAAAAATGCATTCATATGAAAAGATTTATTTGTTTAAATAATATACTCAAAAAATATATTCATTTAAAGCTATAAAAGGACATTTGGTTCACCCTGTATAAATAAACTGATGAGAATGAACTACATTTTTTTTTGTGTATATAGAAAGAGAAAGAGTTGGTTGGTTTTATTAACGCCGCAATTAGAAGCAACACGAGGGCTATTGGCGACGGATTTCGTAATTTTGAACCTCTGTCAAGTGACTAGCACGACACCTGACCTGGTCTCTCTCTCTCTCCTAACTTTCACATCACGCCAACTGGAGGACTTTGAGCCCCGACAGATTTAACATGCGTCAGTCCCGACTACACGGCGGGTCTTTAGTGGTACCGAGGCTCGAACGTCCTGCTCGACAAAGACCTCCGGCCATGAGTCCCCGACCATGACCACTAGGTCACCCAGCCACACACACATATATTTACATATAGAGAGAAATATATATATGTATACATATATATACATGTATGTATGTGTGTATATATGGACATGTATGTATGTATATACATTTATGATACATATATATATTACACACACACACACACATATATATATATATATATATATATATATATATACATGAAACATTGGTTAGTAAAATATTCAAAACAGTAAGAATTAGGGACTCTGAAACAAAACGAAAGAAGCCCAATAACCGAAAATTCAATTTTGGAATAAGGATCAAATATGCGTGGTCAAGCGAGTTTTACAGTGTTAATCTCCCCCCCCTTTGCCACTTGGAAGGCTAAAATGGAATGATTCAAAATACAAATGGGAACAATATGCAAAAAAAAATTAGACAACAAGAATTTAACATTCAGCAGATTTTTCAAAAATGTATCAAAATTTAGTACAAATAATGTACAAAAAAAAACGATACAAAAGAATTTAAAGAAAGGGAAAGCAAACTAAGAGAGCGGATACATAAAACATTCATCAAAAAACCGAAGTGGATAGTAAGAACTTGGATACCGAACAACCAACAAACCGAGTACTAGGATAGTAAGTACTCGAAAAACAACAAGTCCTTATTATCAGAAAATAAAAAGGATGCAGCCTGTTGGTATGTGGTTGTGGTTAGTTGGGCAAAATACTGAATTTCCAAAGTGGATAAAATAGTTGGAATACACACACATATTTGGTTTTTCTTTTAATTATTTAAGCAAATATTAAATAATTTTTATTCTTATAAATATAAGAATAAAATTTATTTAGTATTTGTTTATGTATAATTGTTATTTAATATGCATTTAAATATATAATTATTATATTTAATATGCTTTTAAAAAGCTATAAATAGAATAGTTCACTGTGTTTATATTTTTTTATTTGGTACATTTATTTTCTTGTTTTACTTTTTAACATTTTTATAATCTTAAATAGAAAAATATTTTTCATATTTTTTGAATTTTTAGAAATATATTTTTTCTTAATTCTATTTCTAATTCTTATAGAGTGCTATATTATCGTTATGTTTAATGCTTTGAATTTTTGGCGACAATTGAAAGTCTAGGCTTAAAACGACGTAATTAATGATGTTTTAAATATATATGTGAGTTATATTTTATATTTTTATTTCGTAACTTTTGATTATATTTTATGTAATGGAGATCGTAATTTTTTTTATTTGGTCATTTGCATTGTGTTTTGGTTTAAATTAGAGATTTTCTGATATTTTTTTTTCTTTCTTTTACCTCATTTTTGACTGTTTTTGACTTTATTTCTTCATTTTGCCATATTAGGGTGCATGCTTTTGTTTCATGTAGCTATTACTTAATGCGAGGATTTTATAGGAAGGTATGTTTAAGCAGAGTATTACTATCCCAATCTAGTTGCAGTGCTATATAGCTTTATTTTCATTTAGTTCATTTTTAAAAGATTTTCTTTTTTCAATTATTTTTTGCTGTTTTTATTTTAACATTCTTCTTGTCTTTAAATTTTTGTATTTCTTTTCCTTATTTTTATATAAATTAATGTTCAAGATTTACTAATTAATAATTTTAATTGTTAAAATTTTTCAAAGAAATTATTAGTAATTTTATTCTATATACATTTAATAACGTGTTAATGTTTATTTGCATATGCGTATGTAACTTAAACCATAACATATTAATAAGTTGTATGATTTTTTTTTATCTTTTGCAACCATATAAAGATAGGATTCAAAAATTTAAAAAAAGTTAATAAATATGCACCTCTTTATTCTTTTCACTCTGATCAAGATTTATGAACAAGTAGCTTATATTATCTTATATCATGTATGAATTAAAGATGACCTGTCTTTCAAATATGAATCTTAAGTTATCACCAGATCTAGATATTTGTTTTCATTTTTGTGACAAAAATACTTTGATATGCGATTACTAACGATCCGAACAAAAATATCGGTATCAATTTCGTATTAATTTATCACTGATAAGCCGGACATCGAATACAATAAAATAAAGATTGTAAAAGCCCTTATATCAAAGTAATTTAATTGCTACTTGATACTAGTAATATCTGTTTTAAAAAAAATCGCTTCAAATTACTCCAATATAATTAATCCTTCATATGTGTGAAACTTTAGATGGAATATTTAGATGGTTAAAAGCGAAGACTTTTATTTTATAATTATAGGCGACTGGAAAGGTAGTTTGATAAAATACCGCGTTACGTTATCTATGTGCATATAGTGTTAGGTAGTTATTATATCTTCTAACTATCATATAATTAATTTTTAATCCATGTAGGATAAGGAATAACAAATAACTTCTAATAAAATTGAAAAATTTATAACAAGTAAAATTTTCTTTTGATATGAGTACATGGACTTTAAAAAAAAGTGATGATATGCAACTTTTTCGAGAATACATTTCTGTAAAATGTATCAAAACAGGTAGCTCATTTCCGTAAGATCAATTGTAAATTTTTATTATCTATTTCAGTTGTTTTTATGGTCCTCTAACAGCTACTCTGTGAAGGCTGATAAAGATGAGTCTCCAATATTATGTCCTGGAAGTCACTACAGGGAATATTGTCCGGAAGAGAAACCGTGTTGTTTCTACGATGGTGTGAACCATACCTGTCAGGAAGCAAAAAACGAAGGTAAAGAAAGCAAAATAAATAGCTCAATTCCTTTCCTCGTTCAAATAAAGACCGAAATTTTTTAAAAAATTTTAAGAAATAAGAATGGAAATTATACTTAAAGTTTGTATAAGATGAATTTCTTAAAGAAAATCAATCTTACAAATCAGAAATACTTTCAAAAGATAATTGCATACTTCACTGTTTAGTTGAAAAATTATTCTTTTTTCAAAGAGGAAATTATGCATTCCGAGTCGCGCAAATTTCTCCCAGTCTTTCCTGGCCGCTTCATCGTAGTGGAAATAGAGGTGTTAAACTCATTTCTAGTCGCGGATCAATTTGAAATAAGTTAAATTCAAGTTATGTAAATCAGGTTTCTTCCCTTATTATGCTTTGTACTATAAACTTGGTACATAAATAGCATTCTTAAGTATCAAGCAGATTAGCTTACATTTTATGTCACAGCAAAAATTCAATAATTCCCCTTTATCTTGGAAGTACCGAAATCAGTCAATCAGATGTCGACCTCGTCATCTGATCTTGGCTCGAAATTACGAAACATATTGACTGTTCCTTACTGAATTAAAACGCCAATTCTCCCCTGTTTACAGCTATGAGTTGCTTTTTCCTTATCAAACGATAGAATCTCCCACCCTTTTCATAATCCGTAATGCCTTTCCGGGACAGAGTGAGAGCTCTGAAACTTAAAAATAGTTCTGATATTTTAATTAACTTCTCCGTTTAAATTTCGCATCGCATTCACTTAAGTTCTAATTTTTTAGTGAATTTTTATTTTCTATAATCAGAAGCCTTTTATTATCCAGTGCACTTGTGAAAATTGAGCAGCATTATTAGAATTCCTGCACAGACCGGAAACAAAGACATGAAATGAGCTCTAAATTATTAATACACACAGTATTGAGCAGAAACCAGATAACGTTCAAAAAGCTAATTCGCGTAGAATGGGGTAACGATAATGAAAGAGGTAATAAAGCTTTTGTGTTACTTTTGTCATTTGAAATGATTACAAGGCCTTGCGAGAGACAAAAGTTGAAGTTAATTAAAACCAAAGAATAAATGGGCAATTTTGAACAATGATTAAAAGACAAGGATGGCATCTGAGCTACAATTTATTACTAAATTTTACCAAAATAAGGTCTTCAAGCGAAAACATTTAACTAATTACATTGAAACGCACAGTGTTTTGTATTATTTAAAACGAAGAGTTACAATGAAAACGAATCGAAGTCGTTCAGCCATTCTAAATCGGGATTCTTTCCCCAGAATTTTACAAACCCAAAGAGGAAAAAAAAAGATTAGAATAAATAGTAAATTAGTATGACGGGTGAGCAAGCTGATAGTTCATTACAGTTATATTTTAGTACTTATTTTACGTAAAAAAATTGGTTAAGTTTCTGATAAAATTATATTGGAAGTTATAAGGCAATTCTTCACCATGGGTCAAAGAGTGAAGAAATATACATTGAAAAATGCGACTCAACAGGGCTTTTTTCCCCTTTTTTCAAAATATTTGAACTAAACTTCCTATAGGAAGAACGCTAAAAAGTTTTAATCATAATTAGAACACTTCAGTGATAAAAAAGGATTTTTCTTAACATATAGAGCTAAATTAATTTTTCAACTTAAATGAAGATTGTATTAAATAGCATAAATCACATATGCAACTTCGTTTCACAGTGAACAATGCCAGTTTTTGCAAAGCGTAATAATACGAGCATGCACGGAAAAATGTTCAAGTTGAAGCCATGAAAACTTCGTCAAACACATTCTCCACAAATAAATAAATAGACATTTATGTTTTTGATTAAAAAAAAGTTTTATAATAAATGATTCTTCAAAAAAGTAATTTCACTGGACACATTAATGAATTTTAGAGGGCTCTTGGTCCTCTTTCAATATTTTACGACATAATAATTTAGTTTAGTTTAGCTTTTATTAACGTCGCACTAGAAGCAACACGAGGGCTATTGGCGACGGACCTCGTAAATTTGAACCACGGTCAAGTGACGAGGACGACACCTGAGCTGGCACCCCCTCTCTTAACATCTATACCACGCCAACGGGAGGACTTTGGGCCCCGAACAGATTTAACGTGCATCAACCAAGGCTACTCGGCTGGTCTTTGGCGGCCAAGGATCGAACCCACGACTGAACGAAATCCGCCGGCCGCTAGTCCACGACCTTGACCACTAGGCTACCGCGGCCCTACGACAGTTAACGGAACAAATAATAAGACGATTGACTAATACTTGTAAAATCAACTTCGACTGAAATAATTCATCTGGATTCGTTTGAATGTTTATTACTCTAGCGCTTAGAAGCAACACCTTGTAATTTTGAATCTCGGTCAAGCAATGAGGACGATAACTGAGTCAGCATCTCCCTCTTCAAATTTTCACACCACGCCAATAAGATGGCTTGGAATTTCGATAGATTTAATTGGCATCAATTCTGCTACACAGAAAATCTTTCGTAGCATCTAAGCTCAAATCCCTGATTCGACGAAAATAGCGTCGGCCGCGAGTTCACGATCATGTAATCACAATCCGGAATTTCCTAGAATATGAATATACAAGAAAATAAACGCTTTCCGAAAACTTGAGCATTAAGTCTTTATGTACCCAAATCTTGTTAAATATTGCGCCAAATAGGATCACTAAATATCGCCAATTCAAGCCAACATTGATAACCCAAAATAAATAACCATTTTTAAATTGATAAAAAAAAAATGTTTTGAAAGCTGCTATTAAAAGAAATATACGCACCCCGCACTCTCAGGGGGGGGCCAACAACGGGACGAATTTTTTCTTCTTATATGAAAAAAAAAAAGTACTAACGCCGTATGGCTTGTCTAAACACAATTTCTAAGGATTTTTGAATTGACATGTAAATATCCAACTGTCACAACTTTTTTTTGATGTACAGATATACAATCGATATAATTAAAATGTTCAAAATACCCGGTTGGCAACATATTTACACGACATTACATCATTGTCAAGCTTGTCAACAAAAATGTCAGACTGGTTTTCATGTCGTAGTAAATGTAAATCTTTTTTTTTTTTCTCGGATATCTGCTGTTTTAATATTTCAATTGCTCTTGTCATAAATCTTCAGTGTGTCTTACGTTAAAATTAGCTTATCTATTAGTAACATTTTTCTCACGCCGTGACTAGATTATATTAGTTATCTAACTGTTATTTAATTACATTTCTTCCAGAACGTGACTGAATTAATGCTACTTGATTCTTAATTAAATTACGTTTCGTATAAAATAAGGAACTAGTATAATAATCACGTTCAAATAAATTAATAAAGGAACACCATTGTATTTCCTTTTCAGGAGAATTATGTACCGTCAATTCAGTGGCTTATAGCACTCAAGCATGTTTTTGCAAAACTGGTCTGTTTTGCATTGATAATGTGGTAAGTTTATGCCAAAATATCTTTTAAAAATCATTACTTTTGCATTATAATTTTACTAAGCGTCGCATTAAACAATAATGAAGAATTTCACAATTGGTTCTAAGTTTAAGTAATCTTCTACAAGAGAAAATGAGCTTACTTTATGCCAAATTTAAATAATACTCACTTTTTTAAATTAAAAGCATTAGAAGTCATACTAGACCATTTAAATATTTGTATAATTTTGAGTCTGTGTATGCAGAGGAACATTTTAATAATAGAATTTTTTATCTGTGCATTCTATTTTGCATTATGACATTTGATTTCTTTTTGCGAGGAAATTTATGTTTAGTATGCGCAGCGATGCCTTCTCTACGGTAATCTTTTCAATTAAATATCCCAAAAGTTTCGAAATAATCAGGAAACTGCTTGATTATCTAATACATCTCTCAAACATATTCTATTGAATATCACTCTAATAAATCGGAAAATCTTTTAAAGGATTTTACACTCAGGTGCATAACACATTTATAAAAGAAAAAACGATTACGGATTCATATACATTAATTACCACGTACAAATTATTTTAATTAGAATTTCATTGTATCAGAGTTATCAAAAAATTGTATTATTCTCATTCCAGAAAATATAAAATCAATAATGAAATTTCACTGCATGTAATGCTTGGCAGTTTGAAAAATTATGCTTTGTCAAATTTTCTCTATTAGCTCTCCGTAGTCTTTCTGTCTCTCCTGTCTTTCCATCTATTCCATTCTGTATCTGTCTGTTTCTTTCCCTAAAAAAGTGTCTCTCTCTCTCTCATATACACACAAAGGTATAAGATGACTTATATTAATGTCAGTTAATAGTAGCAATAGCTTGTACTAACTGACATTATATAAAGATACTTGTAAAGATACTATTATAAAGATACTTCTTATCAACTATAGAGTGAATACGTAACGTAAATTATATGTAAATCAAATATAATCTCTTTAAATATAATATGTTAATATATAATCTCTCTCTCTCTCTCTCTCTCTCTCTCTATATATATATATATATATATATATATAAAGAGAGAGAGAGAGAAGAAAACTTTTTAGAAAACAAATGATCATACTATTGTTACATTGCTTACAGAATGTTATAATTTCAGTTAAAAATTGCCAAATCATAATAATTTCTTTCGAGCACTGAAATATGCATATGTAATATCAATTGATACACACATCAACTTAACTTTTTACTTCTTAATATTTATGATAATGTTTATTTTAAAAGGCTGATTTATGCTAACAAAGCTATTTAAATATATGTAAATGTAAAAAAAAAATTCTACCTCTGTTCATGTGAAAAAGAAATATTTATTGTTCTCTCTCCAGGTAAAATTGAGAATCATTATTGATTAATAAACTAACTAAACATTATATAAAAAAAGAATTTAAATTAAAATATGTGTTATAATTATAAATTATCTCTACGGAAAGCATAAAATTAAATGAATATTATAAATACTAAGGTAATTATCAACTTCATAATTTTTCGGTAAAAAATTAACGAATATTATATTTCTAAACAATTTCAATAACATCATGCATCCTTAATATTTTTATTTATATTAACAGCGTAAAAATTTATGAAATATTAAATGTCTAAATAATTCTTATAAGATATGTGTGAGTGATACAATCTTAATCATTTCAATTATTTCAACAGTGGAAAATATAACCCTGATTCCTTAAACCTATATTAATTGCCCATTTAACATATCAATAATTTTTTATGTGTTTCATGCTTATTTTATATTGCAAAATAATTTTGTCTTCTTAAGAAAAATAATTTTTTATTTAAATGCAAGCATATTCTTTAGGAATATTACATTATATTTAAAGTGTAAAAACTAAACCCTTCTTCTACAAGAAGCCTAATTAGAATTTTCTCGTAGCAATTAAAAATACGCTCTTTTGCATATTTTCTGTTTACTTTTTTTTAATTCATGTCGTACAATTAATACTTTTTCCTTAACACAATCAGTTCATTCTATTCTTATATCAATTATTATTATCACATACATATTTTACCGCATACTTTTTTCTTTCGAGAGCATATTAATTTTTATTGTGAAGTTTCATTTCATAATGTGCTTCTTTAATTGGTTTAAGGTTTTAAGTGCAAATTCAGGATTTAAATGATAATTGCACATCACATCTTAGTTATGTTTTTCGGTTGCAAGGAATTTCTCTTTTAAAATTCAATTTCTATTCTAAATTAAGCTATTGCAATTTGAAAAAAAAAAAAAAAAGAATAAATCCTTAAACGTTTGTACGCTGTACTCGTATTTATTTTAATAGCAAATAAAAATATCCTCAGGGCGAACGTTTTCATGAATAATGTACTTAATAGATTATTAATTGATCACATATACGTTATTATTAAGTGAGTGAATTGTGGTGTTTCTTTTTAAGTTTTAAAACCATTAAGTAGTTTAATTTTCATTTTATAAAAGTAAGTAATTTTCACACGTAATGATTTCATATTTAATATCAGTATTCAAATATTCTAGTTTTAGCAAAATTATATTATTAATTAAAGTGGTAAGCACATAAAAATTTTAATTGTGAAAAATAGTAATCATTTTTATTTTATTTTCAGTGCACTACAGACAAACCCAAAAAAACCATGCCGGAAAATAGTTTTGAACCATCAAAGAAATGACATGTAACATTTCATTGAAGTATTTACATTCAGTAATAAATTCCAAATAGGGTATTCCTATTTCATTCGTGCATATTATCTTAGCATTATAAGTTGTATTACCTTTATTTCATTATTTGTTACAAATGAAGCATTATTCTTTGCTGTTTTCTGATTTTTACATTAAATAATTTATTTCTTCTCTTCTGTTACAAAGAATACTTTTTAAGAAGAGAAACAATATTTTTCTTAATTGTATAAAAATTCTTGTATATCAAAATATTCTATGTAATTCTTTTTTTTTTTCAAATCTGATTCCAATATACAACAAATTGAGATTTAAACAGATTAATTTTACTTTGTCTATCAAATTACTTTAGCGAATAAAGTGTTTACAAAAGGGTGTTGCTCATTGGCTGTTTGTTACGAACGAAATCTTCGGTCACGGATTAAATGACACCTGGACTTGCAGGTTACTCGTCTACTTTTCATATTATGCCTCTTGAAGAATTTAAACCCTTTCAAATCAGGTATTTTTCAATTATTGCAACATATAAAAATAAATAGATTAAAAATAATTATTAAATAAACATGCTTTAGGATTCGTGATTCAGCTATGAACACAAATATCATAGAGATAAACGAATCAAATAATTAAAAAAAAAACTACTAACAAAGAAATTACTAACAAAGTGTGTTGTTTCAGGCTTGTGGAGATAAACATAGTTTTATTAGATCCAAACCATCCCACTCAACTGTTACTTTACAATTAAAATTGGTAATAGACCTATAAAATAAAATATAAACTATTCCAAAACATTGCTTGAAAGAAATATTAAGAAATCGAAATTATGTATCTAAATATAAAAATAACAAAAAAAATTTAACTATCTTAAATATTCACATAAATGCATAACTTATTAATGAGCACAGAAGATAATTAGAATCGTACTACAAAAACACGCTATATCTTTTACAAAACCTTTTACAAATGGCTGAGTAAATTAATATATCACCCGAAATGAATATAATTATTAAGACTATTAAAATAATCACACAAAAAACAAAAGTTGAAATTTTTTTAAAAACATTATTAAAAATACTTTTTTAATTTATGAATTATATATTTTTTATTGAACTTTTAAAATAAGTGACTAAATTTCAAAACAAATACTTGTAATGCCATCTGCATTCAAACAAATAGAATTAAAAATATATTATTCGATGAAATCAAGATAATAATACTATACCAATGTAAAATTAAAATTTTAAAAATATTTTTTTAATTTTCAAAATACTGTAATATTTTATAATTTTTATAATTTATATGAATTGTTAAGAAACTTATTGGAATATTACCTTCAATACAAAAGTTGTAAAGTTTATTAAAATCATCAAAAATATTTAATTTATACGGAAGTAAAAATTTTTCGTAGAACATAATAAAAATAACATTCCTGACTATTGAACTGGGAATACTTACTATTCAAGAAAAGTATCATATTTACATGAAAATTGAAAAAAAGGTGTTTCCCTTTTGTCAAACACATTGCTATAAAATTTATTATTGGTTATTTCTAAATTATTATCTAAGCACTCGGTTTTCATTCTATTATTATTGTTAGTTTAAATTTGATTGATATCTGGCGATGATAATAACAACAATTTTTTTACAACGTTAATCGGAAAAGATCATGAATGAAGCAGAATGAACCAGTCTAGATAACATCAGAAGCTGAGAATCATGAAAAATATTATGTTATCAGTTTGATGAGATTATTAAGGAATACTGCATTTTGAACTTTTACCAACAAACCAAACAGTTAATTCAACACGGTTAATTCAAACGTTACGTTCAACAACTCACTAAACTGAGCGTCACATTTCAAGAAAAGCGGTCAGAATTGGCAAATCGTAAGGGTGTTGCTTTTCAACATGAGCCCCACACAACTTTGCTCACTCGGCAAAAGTTATTGGAGATAGGTTGGGATGTATTGTCACATCAATCATATAGTCCTGATCTTGCGCTTTCAGATTACCATTTATTCATTCCATACAATCTCCTTAAATGATAAAAATTTTAATGATACTGGTGATGCAAAATCACATCTTATTCGGGGTTTTTTGCAAGCAAAAATCAGAAGTTATATGAACAATGGAATTATGACACTGCCTGAAAGATGGCAAAAGGTAATTGACAAAAACGGATAATACCTAATTGAATAAAGTTATATTTTTAAGCGAAAACATTAATTTCCCTTATATATATATATATAACGGACTTAAAGATTTAAAAATTAAAGACAAGGTAAAAAAGGCGAATTTTTTTGAAATTCAACGTGCAATTAAGATCATTTACTCATTTCTGTTGAGAGAGAGGCAAAAAGTATCCGTAAAGCCGGAAACGTACCTCCGTCGTTACAGGATTTCTCTTTGCAATTGATTTTATGGTAGGGATTTCTACAGAAAATTATTGAACGTGGGTAACTCATGTGCTATTAGATTAAGAGATGATGAGGATATCCCTGGCGGGGGATTATTTCAGACAGATTTATGACTATGTGCCTTGTATTTATGATGTATTTACTTAACAAGTTACTAATTATTTTTGCTGCGTCATTATACTTCCTTTATTTTCTTTTTTTATTTCTTCTCAGATCATAAAATATTGGCTCAATCCTTGGTGCTTAAGAACCTATGCAAACAGTCTATTTACAATTTTTTCGCAGATCCATTGCTTTTTTCTGGCCTTGCAACCTTTGAGTTAAATTTCGGCTCGTCCTCTTCTAGCGCTTCTAACGGGGATTTATTTTCTTGTCATCACCTTAAATCAGCAGCCACCTGCGATGAAGTTTCTTCGATCTCTCGGAAAAACTCGGCCGGTTTTAGTCGGGTAAAAGTTATCACTGAATGTAATAAATGGAATTGTTTTTCTTCCTGCTCATTTGCAATTTAAATACGAATAATAAATTTCAAAATGTTTGATAGAGCTTTGAAATACACATCTTGAGCATTTAACCACTTTTTCAATTACAGTTAGGCTCTTACACTGGTCGATTAAAAATGCATCTTTAAGCGCTGTTCTTAATTAAGTTCATTATTTTTCACAATTTCCGAAAGTAAAAATAATGATCTTTACTAATTCGGACAAATCAACATAAATTTAGAATGCACACTAAGAACAGCAAGCACAGAATAATACTCATTCAAGAAAATGCAAATTTCTCATTAGCGTCGTGGTAGTATTTTATTGGCTGCGCAATGCAAATGAGCTTGTTTACGTTGTTCTCTTAACATGAGATCAATGCTGTAATAAACATTTTTTGTGATTTCGATTATCACTCTCGGCAGTTAAAGTAAGAAAATAAGATTGCCTAATACTTTTGTCCATGTTATATATGTGTGTGTGTGTGTGTGTGTGTGCGTGCGTGCGTGCTTGCCTGTGTGTGTGTGTGTAATTATCGTCAAAATTTTAAATAAAACCAAACTATGAAGATATTTCAATAATTACAATTAAAACAAAGACAAGCATAAGAAATCCATATGTAAAAAATCATCACAGAACCAATGAAAAAGAAAAAATATACCTACCTATAAAAATAGACAAATAAAAATTGTAGACAGAGAAATGAACAAAAGTAAAATATTCCAATTTAATAATATAAGGAAACATTATATAAAATTACAAAAAAAGGAAATAAAATGGCAAAAAAAAATGAAAAATACCAAAAATAACCAAAAAAAAAGATATAGCTATTCGAAAAATTTAAAAACTCAAAAGTTTGAAGAAAAAAGAAAGAATTGGAAAAAGTATATTCAAAGTTGTAAACAGCTGTAGTATGTTAAGCTGGGTTATTCTAGAATAATAAGCCAAATTATCCTTATCAACAAAATATATTAAAACAGATACAAAAAAAAGCCCAGAGATATATTTGAAAAGATATTAAAAGCAAAATCATTGTAAAAACGATGAAGAGAAATACAATGCAAACCCAAAGAAATCCATAAAAATAAAAACTAAAATAAGTATGGAACCAAAATGTTATTAAAACACAAAATATAAACCATAATTAGAAACAATTTTCATGGACATATTACCATATGCAGGAAATTTACAAATACATGGTGTACAAATTACACACACAACTAAAGAAACAATTGTCATGAACTTTTAAATATAAAAAGGAGATTTAATACCTTTTGAAATCAAAAATGATACATTTTGACACACTTTTTTTAATCTTCTCAAATCAATAATTTTTGCTCATTTTAATATGAATCTGTGATAATTTATATAATAAAGCGTAAAGTATTGAATCAATTTTTGCTATTAATTTAATAATTTTTTAAACCAAACGTGAAATATGCATACAGAAATTTTAAAAATAAATTTGCTAACCATATGTTACCTACAAGGTAACATTTGAAAGATGTACAGTATAACAATCATTTTTAAACCAAATTAAAGCTATATAAAACCCTTATTGTGCAAAACTTAAATTTTAATTTTATCTCACATTTAAAAAAACTGTAAAATTTAAATGTCATAAAATTTGGAATTAGTAACTTTTTTTTTTATCTAATGCTATAAAATAAAATTTTATCATCCCATTATTAAAATTGAGCTTCACAGAATAAAAATCTATATGTACAACACCCATGTAAGATTTTAGAACTCTATATATTGGGTTGGAGGGAAAGTTCTGTCGTATTTTAAAGAAAATATTTGAATTCATTTATAAAAATATGTGTTTAATATTAATCAATTATAAGTGCTCCGTTATTTGTTACAACCTGTTGCCATCTTTCTGGTAACCTGTGAATTCCTGTTTGGTAGAAGTTCTCGTCCTTGGAGTTAAAATAGTCAGCAACTGCCTTAGAAACACTTTCAAAAGACTTGAATTTTTTTCCCGTTAGATAATTTTGCAGAGATCTGAACAGGTAATAATCAGATGCTGCAATGTCAGGTGAATACGGTGGGTGACTAAGGACTTCCCATCTTAAGCATTCAGTTTTTGTTGTGTCACCATTGCAGTATGCGGTCGAGCATTATCGTGGTGGAACACTATTCCTTTTTTGGACACTAATGCTGGCCTTTTTCTTTGATAGCTGCATTCAATTTATCCAGCTGATTGTAGTACAGATCCGCGTTAATGGTTTTTCCCTGTTTCAGCAACTCGTAGTACACTGGATCTTTCCTGTCCCACCACAAACAAAACAGTACTTTTCGTTGATGGATACTTGGTTTTGGAACTGTTGCTGATGATGTTCCTGGTTTGCATTAAAATTTTTTCTCTTAATATTCTCGTAAAGAATCTACTTTTTATCTCCAGTAACCAGCCTGTCCAAAAACGGCTCCACGTTGTGTCTAATCAGATGAGATGAACACATTCTTACACGATCAGACAAATTCTTTTCCGTTAATTCATGTGGAACCCAAACACTTTGCTTTAACCCAAACCCAAGAGATTTAATGTGATCTCCAACAGTTGTATGATGAATACCAAACTCTTCTGCAATTTCTCGACTTGTTAAATGTGGATTATTTTCCAACATGGATCGCAAAACATCATTATCGATCTTGGATGGTCGTCCAGATCGATCACTTTCTTGGAGGCTCAGATCTCGGAACGAAATTTGCTAAATCATCTTTGACAAGTACGAACATTTACAATATCTTTTCCAAATATCGCACATAAATTTTTACATGCAACCGATGCGTTGCTTCCTTTTTGGAATTCATACAAAATGTAGTGTCGTAAATGCACTTTATCTACCGACATGCTTTTCACTTTAAATATCACAAGTAAATGATGAACGGTAAAAAAGGACTCCTTTTATATTATATAGCATCTAAAAGAACAAAAAAAAAATCGGAATGACTCATTAGCCAGGTGTTATTTTTTTATTTAGAAGAAAAATTACCTGCCTATTTAAAATACGACAGAACTTTCCCTCCAACCCATACATGCAAAACTTTTTTTAATCCTACTGGAAAGTGTGAAAATAAGATATTGAGAAAAAGCGATTTATTTACATTGCATTTAATTAAGAAGTCGCTTTTAACATTTACATTTTTTACGACTCAGGGCTTAATAATTGTCAGACATCGACACAATTTGCTTTAAAATACTCCAGCATGCCACACTATTTTTGGAAAATAAATTTGAAAAACCAAATTTTTGAAAATGCAAAGGTAGTAAAAAAAAGGAAAATATAATTAACTTACGTGTTGAAAACATGAGTAAGTAACTGTTTCAAATCACACAAATGTGAAAGCACATAGAAAACACAAAGTTAAAAAGCGAAGAAGCTAGTATGAGGCTGTTAAAATTTCAAGCGACGAATTCCAGCTGTTGCCAACATACAATCAATGAATTCTAGAATCAAACAGTCAAATGTCTAAGGTTCGCACAAAAATTATATTGGATCTTGAATAGTTAATAAAATTACCATTAAAAAACTAAAAGAAATCCAAAAATAGTATTAATAATATTTTATGTATGAGAAATTGCAAGATCATATTTTTATTTAATGAAATCCAAAAAGCATAGCTAACTAATTACTAACATTAAAAACAACGTGAAAAGTCATTGCAAAATCAAAACCACCTACCGAGCTACAAAATAACTAAAGAAAACTTAAAATAGGTACAGATATATTGAATAAAAATTCATAATTTTAAATATAATTTTTTTAAAAAAAATTTAGAAATAATTTTCTTTTTTGAAAAATTACTATTCAATCAAAACAATTAAGTATATTTATATTTAAAAATTTTAAATTAAATACAAGGGAGAGAGGATAAAATTAATTTGACAATTTTTGTAATTTAAATTTCTTTTTAAAACATTCATTTGAAAATCAGCTTAAGCACAAGTAATAAAAGATATTTAAATTTTTTCAATATTTAGAGACATTTGAATTAATTTGAAATATTTCTAAGTAAAAAAAAATTATATAATTTGCTTCAATATATATTTAAGTTTAAATTGCTGTAAAAGAATGGAATATATATATATATATATATATATATATATAATTGAATAACACAAAATTTTTAAAATTTTCAAATAAACTAAGAAGGTATTAAGTTATATCACAAAGGGAGTTAACATTATAAAAAAAATGTAAAAACCAAAGCTGAACCATTAAGAAATAAGACATGAAATAAACCAAAAATAGAAAGATAAGTATGTCAAACTTAAAAACGAATGAAATATATTAAACAAATTTAACTATAAAAGTAAACTTATAAATTCAAATTAAAGTAAGTTAAAGGAAAAATAAATAGACAAATATATGTAAATCAAAAATTATTTAGCAATTGAAAACATTTAAGAAAAACTTAAGGATTAAGTAAAAAACATAAATTTATTAACTTTTCAAGCTCACATATTCCAAACACCGATTTAATTGAAAATTCCACCGATACCACAACAGACACAACATTAAGTTGTCACATATTTAATTTAAATACGAAACTAAGCAGTTTTTGTTTTTAACGACTTTTTAAAATGCCCTGCTATTTTAGAACGTAAGACCAATTAACAGACGCAATTTCTTGGTTGTCAAAGCTTACGAACTTCGAGGTCAGGGATGTTAAAATCTACTGGCAAGCTCAAATCACGTTTCTTTTAGAACTCAACAGTGCGACATTATTGCACTCTTAGTATGCTAAATGGAATTAGCTCTCTAAAGGTATGGTATGAGTGAGTAACGAATTCGGATGTCTCCCTCGAGAGCTTATGAGAGCAGTCGCTAAGAACCCTAGTAGAAACTAAGAAGAACCTCTCAGAATCCCAGATAATAACATCCATTCTATTGAGATAGTTATCCAAAAGACAATTTTTCCTTGAATCGTGTAATATATTTTTGAAGTGATCCAAACATATTAAAATTATTAAACACTTTATTTCCATTACTATTTCATTGTTTCACATAATATTTGACTTAATTCCCCACATTTAATAATAATAACCACATTTGTAACCTAATTTCTGAGATTCTGATGAAGATTAGGAATCTCAATTCATTTATTAGGATTCAAACAAATATCTGGTTGAATTAAATGCATATATGATACCGAGACTGAAACTTAAGGTCCTTGATTAAGGAGCGAAGAAATTTGTAATATGCTCATTCTATCCACCGTTGGTAGCATTAAATAGAGGATTTTTACTACTCAATATTAAATTAAGTTTACTGATGTTTTGCAAACTAATTCTGAAATTTTGGGAAACATTTATTAGCATATTCTTAAGAGTAAAAAGCGATGTTAAAAAATGTTACAGCTTGAGAACAAATTAAATATTTAAGTGCTTTAAAGTGTAGAAAAATGTCATTGATGAATGACATTAATTTATTTTAGAATTCTGAACTTAAGAACTAGTGTTACTTCAGCAAATGTAGACCATTATCCTAATTGGTGCTATTTGCAGTGCGGTATGACTTTAGAGAAGTTATCTTCGTTTCGGGATTTTAAATTCCAATAAAATTATGACAGCTACGTATAAGTATATACTTGTTGATTGATTGAATATCACTTTGCGGCTTATATCTGAAGCTCATCAATCAAAAAGCATGTCTTTCTTTAGCATAATAATGAAAAACCTCAAAGATACAAAACTATTCCAGAAAAAAAATCAAAATGGTGGTCTAAGAAGTCCTGCTACATTTTTAACATACTTGATAGACGCTGTTTTAGGCTATCTCTTATTACTATGTATATTTTCTAGGTAGGAAAACTTGCGTTCATAAAAATTCTATTTTTAGAATAGTGGATATCAGTAGATGACCTCACAAACATGAAACCATCTAACTAATATCCACATCCAATAAAATATAAAATCTGCTGCAGACAACATTAAAACTTTTCAAAAAGACCTTTAATGAACATTAATCTGAATTAAATATCAAATAAAAAAACTGCACAAGTATCAAAAATAGTTAGTTCTTGAGAAAACTCACGTTGTGTTGATTTTACTTCATTAATAATCGCATTTTATTCAATGGATATGTCAAAGGTAATAACTTAGCAATGTACAGAAAAAAAGTGCGACTTATATTTGCAAAGTCTTATATTTTAAAGTTTTCAAAATAATGATCTTAGGATCATTACAATAAAAGAGTTTATCAATGTAAAGAATTGGATTATCTTGATAAATAATAAGGTATCCATGACAAAAAAATGAGATTAAAAATGACAAAAATAACTTTTTTCGATTAATCCTTCCTTTTTTATTTATTCATTTTGAATCAGGATTCTGACAACGTTATTTGCATCACAACTTTTTTATCCTGTCGTTGAAACCTTCAAAGTTCAATCAATTGTCTAAAAAGAAGTAGTTCATCTCTATATCAAATATAGTCGATGGTACAAATTAAAATATCATAAAAGGGCAAATATTTTTAAAATATATAAATTATATGCACATTTAAATGAAAGGTAACGAATGAAAAACAAAGAAACAATGTATTGCATTAGAAATCGGTACAATGCATTTTATTTCAAAATATTAGCTATGAAAAATAACACATCGATCAATAACTCCCGAGTCTAACATTAAAAACAACATTTTTTTTGCAAAATTTTTTTTTATTCATCGACATAACATCTTTTGTTAATCACCTTTTAGGGTGATACAATCGTTCCAACGCTTTTCCAAATCTTTTTTTTTTTTTTTCCAAAAAATTTTTTTTTTCGCAAGAAATCTTTTTTGTTGCGAGTAAATAGCGATAAACAGCTTTCTGAATCATCGACTCGTTTCTGTTTTTGTTCCATCGAAAGCAATCGCGTCACCCACTTGGAAAAAACCTTTTTCACTTCACTTCAAAAAACCTTTTTCCTGGTCCGATCGACTTAAAATTTTGACACGTTTCAAGCAAAGGTTAGTACTCTAGAAAGACCTGGTTACTGGTTTACTACGAGCGCCATCTCTGGGTTAGTCTCGGGAGTTATTGATCGATGTGTTATGATGTGTTGATATTCGATACTTGGGGCATGTATCAAACTACTGTTATATGAATATAAAATTCATCTTTCAAGATATCTTTGTATGTATGCAACATTTGTCCCGTTTTAAATGATTATTAAATTACATAATTATTCTACAATTTATAATATTTTCCTACATATTATAATTATTTCTGTTTTATGATAAGATTAATTTTACTGCTTTGAATTTTATGGGTTGAGGTAACCAGGAGGTTAAAGACAAAAACTCAATTGAGTGAAACATATTAAAAACTATTACTGCACTTCTTTTGTTAATAATTAGAACTGAGAAAGCTAAAACTGTTTCATGGGTCATAATATTTTACTGGTAATGGAACAAAATAATTCCGTAATAATATAAAGGGAAGAGCAAATTCTTAATTAATAATTTCTTTAAAGTTTATAGAGCGGAATCGTAAAATAAAAAGAAAAAAGGCAGCTTCTTTCCAGTTAAGAAAGACTCTATTAAATGTAATTAAAAGATTCATTTAGAATCTAATTAAGACATGCATTTTAAAACAGAAGTAAAGCTATAGATATTGAGTTATTTAAGTAATAAGAAAAAAAACCTGATTCAAATTTCCAAAACTTAAAATTGCATTTTTTTAAAAAAAATTCGTAATAATTGAATATAAAGATCGTTTATTACAAAAATAATTTGCAATTACGATGTGAATTAAATTATATGATTATGCATTTCCTAACGACTTCCTGTTATTTAACTTGAAAGACATAACTTAAAAGTTCTATAATTCTTAAATGAAAGTCAAAGTTACAGGAATTCACATTCACTAGAGGAAACAATAAAATTTGAGACAAAATTGTTTCTTTTTATCAATATATTACGATGAAATATCTGCTCTCTCTATTTCTCTCTGTCTATTAATCCTCAACGTGCCAGCAATCTAGTTTGGAATAATAATAATATTGATTTTTTTAGTCACTTGCTCAGTTCCTAACGAACACAGACATTGGTGATTCGAATATACTAACGTCTTCGCACTCGAGAAATCTCTTCTAAACAGTACGTCAGTTATAGACGCTTATTCACACACGTCAACTACGATTATTCGCTATTAATCAACAAATCTATAACCGCTATCTTCGAACTTTCTCATATTCAGTCGAGCTTCGCTTATATATACGTTTCTTCAATTTCATTCAATTACATTTCTTTAATCCATTTAATTTACAAAGATTACGTTTAATTAAGTTGGGTCAATGTTTTATTTTACGCAATTTACTTTATAAAGTGTCTTCTAGGTTAGTTTAAAAAGTTAATTAAAACTTTTTATTCAGTAGAAATTACGTTACTGGTAATTTTAATTAAAGTAAAAAAAAATTCATATACGTTACAGTATATTCCAGAAGTTTAAATAAAGAAATAAAAGTTAATCTGTACGAAACGTCACTCATTAATAATTGTAAGCATTATGAGTACATGAAACTTGTAACAACTTAAGACAATTTTAATCATATGAAACTGATTTAGAACTGAAAAAGCAAATTTTAGATTAATATACTATAGATTGATTACTAAGATTAAGTTAACGAAAAATTATTAGGAAAACCGCAAGTAATATCAGTATATAATAAGCTTCTAAACATTTCCAAATAAATAAGTCATTTAGAGTTAAAATTTTATATATACATGTAACAAAATTCATTTACTTCGGGAAGCTTATAGAAACAAAAATAACTCAAAGAAACGTTATTTAATACAAATCTTTTTAAATCAACTACTTCAAAGATATTCCTTTCTTGTTATTTAAAAAAATTCCTTTCCCTTTAAGATCTCATTCTTGTTATCTGTTAAGAAAAACAAGTAATCGCGAGACGTCTTTTTTGATCTATGCTATATAAATATAAAAGTATTAAAAAAAAGCTGTCACATGTTTTACATTTTATAATGTGACCATATTAAATAAATATTTCCCGTCACTTTTTATTAGTTTTACAGGAATCAATGCTCTAACAAATTATATAGTTTTCATACTTACTAATCTACTTTAATGAGAGAAAAAAAATTAAGTAAAATTTAGGTCATAAAAGATTTCTTTCAGACATTTAATTGATCAAATTAAGTATAATCCAAAGATCGTACATAAGTCTTATAAAATGAAAATATATATATACGAATCTACGCTAAAAAAAATAAATAGTGATAATTTAGTCTTAAATTAATTTTCAACACTTTTATTACTCAGTGATTAGAAACTGAAATTCCTTATGCTTTATGTTTTACGAGCTCCTTCATGATTGGAAGAAGTATTAAATGTTTTTATTGCACTACGTTGATTCTAACATATAAAGATATAAACTGTGGTATTGCTGCAATCAACTGGATAGAATCTCTGTTCAACTTAAAAGCATTACAATGTTTGCTGTCTTTTTCCGTTGCTGATCCGCTGTCAGATTTAGATGAAAGGCCATGCCCTGATAAACTATTTGTTTTTTAGTTGTTCTCTCAAATTACCTTTGTGGTGAATTTTGTGGTTCTATAAAAAATGAGTCAAATTACTTTGCTGGCCACCCAGTGAGTTCTTTACCTTAACAGTATGAAGTTGTTTAAGAAGTCTTATTAACAACAACAAAAAAAAGACAAGAAGGGAAAATGCTTCGAAAATAACTGCTTTTAGTTGTTTAGTGATATTACAGAAATTACAGGGTTGTTAGGAGGATAATTAATAGAATTTCATAGAAAGATTGTAAAAACAGCTTATGAAAGTATAATCCGCTTAACGTCAAAAATATATTGAAAAATCTCCGTTTGGAGAGAAGTTATTATTTATGATCTCAATTATTAACACAATAATAGAACAAAAATTACTAAGTTTCTCCTTTGACATTAATCCTTGTTAACAATGTGTAGAAAGATGTTTTATAGAATTCTAATAGGAGTAATTCAGTTTTTTTAAACATTAATCACTGAAAAATCAAACGTCTATCCTACCCATGGCACTAAATGGATATGATAAAATATATTATGGAGAGTATGAATATCATTCACACATGGTGCGTCCTTTTCAAGCGGATA